>JASDQU010352787.1:7929-20044 GCA_032191745.1 Picea mariana
ACCGTAGCATGTCCACTGAACTTTTACCATCTCTATAACTCGTTTCTGGAGCATTTTGAACTTTCTGTCCAATACCCTCATTGCTTGAACCTGAAAGTCTCCCTCCATCTCTACCTGAATCAGATGCCAATCAATAACATGGTTAGGGTCATGTACATATTTCTTTAGTAAAGATACATGAAATACATTATGCACATTCATGGAAGTAGGCAATGCAAGCACGTATGCAACTGGCCCTATTCTGTCCAATATTTCAAATGGACCACAGAATATGGCTGCCAGGTTTGTACAACTACCCAATTTCAATGAGATTTTCTTGGGATTCACTTTCAAAAGTACATGCTCCCATACTTTAAATTATCTAGATGTCTTTTTATTGTCTGCATAAAATTTCTGTCTATCCCGAGATACCTTTAAATTCTGCTTGATCTTAACTACCTGGTCTTCCATTTCCCTGAGCAACTCCGGCCCAAGTACCACTCTATTTGCTGGGTTGTCCCTGCTTACTAGAGTATCACATTTCCTACCATACAAGGCTTAAAATGGGCTCATTCTCAATGAAGCTTGATACCCATTATTATATGCAAACTCAACCAAGTGTAAGTAATCTTCCCACTTAGATGGCTTATCCATCACATACATTCTCAGCATGTCTTCAATTATTCTATTGACCCTCTCTGTTTTCCCACCTTTCCGGGGATGATATGTTGTGCTAAAGTTTAGATTTGTGCAAAATACTTTAAACAATCCCCTCCAGAAATTGGAGGTAAATTTTGTATCTCTGTCCGAGACAATTTTCCTAGGCATCCCATGCAACCTAGCAATTTCCTTCATGAAAATTTATGCAATATTAGCCGTTGTATGTGTTGTCTTCATAGACACAAAATGAGCATCCTTTGTTAATTTGTCAACCAACACCATGATTGAATCATGTTTCTTATTCGGTCTCGGTAATCTTGTGATGAAATCCATGGCGATCACTTCCCATTTCTTCTCTGGGATTGGCAATGGCTGAAACAACCTATTGGGTGCCTATGCTCAGCCTTCACCTTATGACATTCCATACATTGAGCGATGTAATCAACAACATCCTTCTTCATTCCCAGCCAAAAGAATTGGCTTCTTATTGTCGCAATCATTTTCTGGTAAACGGGATGTCCAACATAAGGGACATCATGCATTTCCTTCAGTACCAAATTCCTCAGTTCTCCATAACTAGGAACATAGATTCTATTTTTATGCATGAGTAATTTGTCTTCCTTTATCTCATACTCCTTTATTTTCTGCTGTACATTTCCTTGTTATAAGTTTTCCTTTACCTGTAGGTAATGCTGGTATGTAACAAGACCATCTAAAATTCTTCTCTTCAAGTCTGATTGATGCATACTGACAGCAGTAGGATGCATGATATGCACTCTTCTACTAAGTGCATCAAAAACTTTATTCTCCTTGCCCTTGATATGCTTGATATTGAAGTCATATTCACTTAAAAATTCCAGCCATCTTGTTTGCCTGGCTATCAATGTTGGTTGTTCAAAAATATACTTCAGGCCAATGTGGTCTGTCCTTAATTCAAATTTCTTCCCCATGAGATAGTGCCTCCACATCCTCAAGGCATGAACAATGGCAACAAGTTCCAAGTCATGCGTGGCATAGTTCCACTCATGTTCCTTAAGCTTTCTGGACTCATATCCAATGACATTTCCATTTTGCATGATGAATCCCCCAATTCCTTCCTTAAATACGTCTATACATACCACAAAAATTTCATTTGGGTCAACAATCTTTAACACAGGTGCACTAGCAAGTAATTCCTTCAACATATTAAAATTATTTTCACACTTGAGTGTCCATTCAAATTTATTTCCCTTCTTTTGCAAATAAGTGATGGGATGAACAATCTTAGAGAACCCTACTATGAACCTTCTATAGTAGCTAGCTAATCCCATAAAGGATATGACGTTTAACATATTTATGGGTGTTGGCCATCCTCTAATGGCTTCTATCTTCTCTAAATCTACTTCTATGCCCTACTCTGAAATAATGTGTCCCAAGTAATGGAAATGATTTTGATAAAAATAACACTTACTCAACTTGGCATACAACTGATGTTCTCTCAGTACTTGCAATACCAGTCTTAAGTGATGTTCATGCTCCTCTTCAAACTTAGAATAGATAAGTATGTCATCCAGGAATACTATGACAAACTTATCCAAATAATTTCTGAATATGCCATTCATTAAGCACATGAAGACAACTGGTGCATTGGTCAGTCCAAATGGAACCACTACAAATTCATAATTCCCATACCTGGTCCTAAGGGTTATCTTATGAATTTCTTCTTCCTTGATTCTTACCTGATGGTGTCCTGCCCTCAGGTCAATCTTTGAGAATATCTTTGCTCCTCTTAGCTGATCAAAGAGGTCATCAATTCAGGGTAGAGGATAATTTTTCTTTATAGTGTACTTGTTCAGCTGTCGGAAGTCAATACACAACCTCAAGGTTCCATCATTATTTTTGACAAAAAGTACTAGTGGTCCCCAAGGTGAAATACTTGGATGTATGTACCCTTTCTTCAACAATTCCTCCAACTTCATTTGTAATTATTTTAACTCTGGTGTGCTCATTTTGTAAGTTGTTTTTGACACTGGGGCAGTGCCTGACACTAAATCAATTGAGAAATCTATCTCCCTCCTTGGTGGCAATCCGGGTATTTCTTGGAAAACATCTTCAAATTCTTGTAGTACCGAGGAATATTCAAGGCTTGGCCCCTTTGTATTTTATGGCTCTTCCACATGAGCTGCATACAATTGACATCCTTTCCTAAAACATATTTTTAGCTGTAAGGATGAAATCTCCCTTATAGAGATGGGTCTTGGAACTCCTTTCACAATGCTCTATTTTCCATTTCCATCGAGACATGTAAATGTTTTGTTATGACAATCTAGGACAAAATGATTCTTGTCCAACCAATACATTCCAATCATAATATCATAATACCCCAATGGTATGATATTTAGATCAATACTAGTATTAATGCCACTAAGACTTATGGAACAAATTTTGACCATGTAATGGATTCTTCTTTTGATTCCAGTGGCTAACTGAACCAAACTTACTTTTCCAAGTTTACTTTTCTCCAAATGTAATCTATCCACTATCTTAGGATCAATGTAGCAATGACTTACTCCCGAATCAATCAAAATAGCAGCACGCTTATTTATGATCTTACCTTCCACCTCGATCATATTGGACTGGTATTCTGCTTGTCGATAATTTAAAGCTGCATAGATTCTTCCCATATCTTCAATTTTTGTAGCTTCTTGGATGTTGTGCATAGTCTTCACTCTGTCCTTTCTGTGTGGGCAATCCTTGTACAAGTGATCTTCCTTGAATCCCCAACATTGGATTGGTGGTCTTCCCCTTTTTCCCAAGGAATCTTCCTTTTTGAAATCTCCCTTAGCATACTGATCTTGATGATTTCTATTAGGCTCATTCCTATTGAAGGAAGGTTTGAATCCTTTCCTCCTCTGATTGGACTTCACATTTTTCTTGTCCTTCCAATATTTTTGTAGAGATTCTCTTCCATGGCCTTGCTCATACAGGTATTTAGCCTTCCAGATGGCCTCCGTCAAGGTCTTGGGTTCATCGTACTTATCTTTTCCTTCTAAAAGGCTAGTAGTCCACTTAGAAATCTCTGTATTTTCACTTTCTCATCACCAATGAACCTGACATACTTTAACAATCCCAAGAACTTTCTCATCACCAATGAACTTGAGTTCAATGAACTCCTGCATTTTCTTGTCATAGAAATGCTCTGAGAGGTACTCCTTCTGGAAGTACTTCTTGAATTTCTTCCAAGTGATCCTACTCTCATTAACATGTTCCACTTTCTTCAATTGGTCCCACCACATTGCATCTTTCCCATGTAAGTGGTAGGTGGCAATCCTAGCTTCCAGGTTGGACGAATAGTTATGTAAACTATCTTCCTCAGCTCTCCTTGCAAACTATCTACCTCTTGTTTCCTTCTTTGGTGTTTGACAAGAGACACCTATGGACTGCTTATGGGATCATCCGATGCATAAAACTTTCTTTCTAAGTAAGGAGGTGAGTGGTGTCCATGAGCTCTGCTAGCACTTCTAGAATAACCTACTCTTCCACGCTCATCCCTTCTTTAATGGCACCTACCTTGTTCCTCTTGTCTTGAGTTTGATCCCTTCTTCGTTTGTCTCTGCAACTGATTTAAGCTCTGCAACACTCGAGAATTTATCTAACTTTTCTCTCTCATCAGTCTCTCGTTGTCTGCTTTGTAGCTCTGTACTTTCATCTTCAAGCTTCTTATCATTTCTATTAACTTTTCCTACTCTCCTTTTCCCTTGCGTCCATTGGACTCTGTCTCTTCATTACCAACTCTGGTATTCTGGCCTTCGATCTCCTTATCATGACTAGAGGCTCTCTTGTATTCTTCCATTTCCTCAATACACATCCTGAGTTGAGGTGTTTAAACCCCTTAATTATGCAAAATGTGCAAGCAACCATTTTGTTAGAATTATGCATACGATAAACAAAGTTTCGAAACCATGCTACAGGTCTCTTTCTTTTTTTCTTGTTCATGGAGATCATATCCCCTTTCTCTGAAAATAACAGTGTCTTGTTATCCTTGGTTAACACAGAATTTAATCTTGTGTAGGCGCTTCCTTCAAACCACCTTCTCAATTGACCACAACTAGAAACCGCAGCTAAATCCTTCCTTAGCACTTTTCTGTCTCAAAGACCCCCATTGCAGCCCTTATCCCTCCTTCCCTCAGCTCTCAATCTTCATATGACCATGACCATGACCCCGCACTTAGCTAAAAAAACGCTTGTCCAGAGCTTTGGGAATTCAGAACTTCCAGCCAGGACTAGATCAACGGTCCTTGTCCTCTTTCACGATCAACGATCGAGATCCACTTTGGGAATCCGCACTTTGGGAGTCTCAACTTTCCTCGCTTGCCTCCTCCCATAACACTTTTACCCAAATTTCATGATTTTTTGATAGGTCTCCTCCCATAGATAAGCGGCTGTGAATCACTTCAGCTCTTTGGGCTTTGGAAGTTTGAAAAATTTCCTCCTACACTTCCTCCCGAAGTTCTTTCACCCAAAGTTGATGATCCTTCGACATGTGTCTTTTGCAATAAATGGTTGATATGTACTCTAGCCTTTGGGAGTTTTTGACCCAACACAACCCATCACATATTTCTCCACTGGAGTGCCTAGTCTCCAGAATAAACGATCTATCACCACATGGTGAAATATAGGAAGCGGACACATGGCCCAATCGGGCGGATGACATGTGTCATGTTCTAGCTGACATTTCAATACTCCATATGCTCAAAACTTACTGACACGTGGAACACATCTCATGTGTCAACGTCATCCCATGTGACGTCCGCAATCCACGTCACTTTGGGAATTCCAGGATCCACATCACCTCTAGGTGACATCATCGTGTCCCATCACTTCGACTCTTTGGGCTTCAGGACTTTAGGAGTTTCCATACTACCACACTTCCAATTCTCCCGAACTCCGAATTCCCGAATTGGCCACTTTGTCACCATGTGTCCTCCTGAATCGGATGACTAAGATTCACTTTGGTTCTTCACCCAGATTCCATGGATCTGCACCACGTTTCCTCCTTAATCTGATAGTTGAGGCTCAATTTGGGTCTTCAGACTTCGGAAATCTCAAATTTCAAAACTTATTTGGCCCCATTGGATTTTATCTGAAGCCCTAGATCTGGTGACGCATGGCTCTCTACAGATCAATGGATGAGATCCTTTCGGATATTCAGGTTTCATAAATCTCAAACTTCAAACCTCCTCGAAGTACATGGGATTCTACTGCGTGTCCCCTTGAATAGGACGGTTGAGGCTTACTTCGGGCCTTCACCTGAAATCCATAGATTTATTCCACGTCTCTTCTGGATCGGATGGCCCAGATTCGCCTCGGACAATCCGACGCTTGAGGTTTACTTCCGGTTTTCGAGAGTTTAAAATCTCAATTGAAAACCTCTCAAATGGATTTCTCTGGAGTTACTGATCTGCTGACACGTACCTCTTGGTGATCGACAGTCAGGATCTACTTTGGCTATTTCACCTCCTCCTCGTCCACAACTCCTAAAGTTGTGGATCTTGCACCACCTGTCTCTCCTTGACGATGGACGACCCCAAACTACTTCAGCTATACATATTTTGGATGTTTGAGAACTAGCAACTCACATCACTGTATGCCTTTCAATTTGCAGGGGCACACATCGATGGTTTGGAGTAACTTTCTTTTCACCCGACAATTCTCTTGATGTTGACACGTAACCCTTGGTGAAACCATGGTTTGGAATACAGGACCGCCTTGGGAAATTATCTCCCATGCAACTTGGTTCCTCACAATGCCTCCTGTCCGTTGATCTCACTCTCCAATGGGATCTAACAGTTGTGACCTTAGCCCTTGCTTCCCTTTCATTGGATGACCCTTGTTCACCTATCCTCCAATCCAATGATCTCAGATCTCTCCTGATCCTATAGTGGCGATCGCTCCTGAATTCGAAGAGGGACGGTCACGATCCTTCGATCCCCTTACGAAGGGTCTCTGACATTCTATGTCCTACATAGATTTTGCAATTCCATTCCTCCTGAGATTTTCAACTTCGCAGTCAGAATTTGATCTCGACCCCGAGACTCTAACCAACAGACCCGGCCCATACCGGCTTGGTGTTTCAACCAGAAGCTCTGATACCAATTTGTAACATCCCCAGCCACCCAAAGGCCAGGGTATGCTATCTTCAAGCCCGCCCTTGGACTTCTTTCTTTTACATATACCTTTTTAAAATTTAAGGATGCATAAAATAAAAGAATTTAATGACATGCACAACAGTAATCAGCAAGCATGCATAGTCTAAAGATTCAATTAAATGATAATTAAATATACACAGCGGAATACATTCATACACAGATAATAATATCACAACAAAGAGAACTTATCTTTATAAAAAGGTGACACCAAATGGCTGGAGACCAAGGATGTTCCACCCAACCGTAGACACCACTGCTCCAACTCTCAACAGCAATGTCACCCCCGAGCCAGGGCTATGAATCCACAAGGATGGTTCCAGAGTGTACTTGGGTTCCCAAACCAGTCAACTCTCAAGCTCTAATAGGTTTCCTAGCACCCACAACAATCCAAGTACCCATCTCTCTTCTACCCAGCCTGTACCGCCCAAGAGAATGGACCTCCACCCTTCTCTGCCACCCAGTCCCTCAGGCAATCCTTCTCCTTTTTCCAGGGCCTCTAGCATATCTGGTCCAAAATATCAATGTTGGAACTCCCAAGACTCATAGTTGTGAGAAAAACAGGGCATAGGCCAACGTATCTCAGACATGCATGCCCTAGTTCATGGCTGGATTGCACCAACTGTCTTGTGGCTAATTCTCATCATTTCGGTTCCCTTTTCCTAGCTAGGACACAGGTGAGGATGAATCAATGAATGGGTGAGTGAGTGCATGAAAGTGCATGAGGGAAATGAATGAATGTATAGGAAAATCAGTGAACAAGCCATCATTCGAAACCCCCCATCAGACCAAAGGTGGATTTAAGTAACTTTGTGAGGAATCAAGAACCTCCTGGCCTTCCCCAAGAAGCTGACATAACTGATCCCTTTCCTTAAAAAAAAAGGGTAATTAACATAAGAATAAACAATTATCCCTTCAAGCCCCCTCTCTTGTGGAATCATAGCCCCATATAACTCTAGTCCTTGTCCGTCTAGTAGCCAACGATGTGTTTATTATTAATAATGATCAAAACATTACATTTCTTAGGCACACTAGCCCTTTAATAATTGTTTGGGCACTCAGGCCTGTCAGCATTGTAACAATACATTATTTGAAATGGGGGTTCGAAACCCGGGGTGTTACACTATAGCAGGATAGTTTATTTTAGTTCCTTGAAGGTTGGTGATCATAAAGGATACCGATGATTCATTGTTTTCATCATCCTTTTGGGTAAGTACTGCAGCTAAGGATTGGTCAGAAGCAAAGGTATAAAGGAAACAATCCTTGCTAAAGTCAGGGCTTCACAACACTGGTGCTTGGGATATTGAAACCTTGATGTTATTAGAATCTCCTCACCTTTATTCATCCCATTTAAACTCTTCATCCCTGTGAATCATTTTTTGTAAAGGTTTAACAGTTTCAACGAAGTGAGGAGTAAACTTTCTTACAAAATTGATCTTCCCGAAAGAAGATTGCATGACCTTTTTATTGTGAGGAAAATGAAGTTGAGCTATTTCTTTTATCTGCTTAGGGTCAATGCTAATTCCTCCTTGAGATATGACGTGACCTAATAATTTTCTTTCCTCTACACCAAATATGGTTTTCTTGGGGTTCAAAGATATTCCATATTTCCTACACCTTTAAAAAATCCGAGTCAAATGTTGAATGTGGTCTTCCTTGTTTTTTGAGTATATTGTTATGTCATCTAAATAGACTACCACACACTTGTTAATCAATCCCTGAAAATATACACCCATGGCCCTCTGGAAGGTTTCTCCTGCGTTAATCAACCCAAAGGACCTGGTTATACCCCAAGAAACTGTCTTGGAGGGAAAAATTTCATAGCCGGATACTGTCTGTAGGAGTTGTTCCATGGGTGGGACTAGGTAGTTATATTTTTGTGATGCTCTGTTAACTTTTCTGAAATCCACACACAGGCGGATCTCCCCAGATTTTTTCCCGACAGGCACCAAATTGGCTACCCAGGTAGAGTGTCCAACCTGAAAAATAATCTTGGCATCTAATAATTTCTTCATCTCTTGATACATCAAAGGTTCGATAGATGGGTGATACTTCCTAAGTTTTTGTTGGAAGTGTTTTACTGCATATTTTAACAAGATTGTGTATTGGATAATGCGAGTGTCATAAGTTTTTAATTCTCAATAGGACCACACAAAGACATCTTGATATTCTTTAAAAAGTTTGAGATAAGATTTCATGTCTTCTTTGGACACTGTTTGACCTAGATTTACATTCTTTGGGTTTTCAAGGGTTCCTAGGTTTATAGTCTCATATATAGGACATGAGCTCCATGTTTTTGCATTCTTTGACCCTCTAAATATTTCCCTTAGGTTGGAAATATTCTCCAAATTTTCCACCCATATTGGTATCGTTTGAAACTTTGGTTTATTATCAAAGTGATATGTTCCCTTCTTCTGTTCATGGAGATTTGATTCTGTGAGTAGTTCTTGGAATATTTCATCATCAATGGAAAAATCCTTAAAATTCTCCTGGTTAGTCAGGAAATCTACAATCTTTTCATCCCCTTCAAAGACTTTCCTGTTAGAAATTTTGTTAGGAACCGACGACTTGTAGAGCAGTTCCACTGTGAACCTAGAGGCTACATAATCTTCTAAAGGAGATAATCTCAAGGCTGCAACGGCTAAGGAATCAACAAGAGTATTCTTTGTCCTGGGAACAACAGTAATGTTGAAGGCCTCAAAATTGTCTATTAGCCTGTGTACCTCTTGTTGGTAATTTCTCAAGTGAGGTGAGTTTCAATGGATATCATTCTTCACTTGCCTAACGGTAATTTCAGAGCCTTCAAAAACTTTCAATTCCTTAATGTTTAATTCTATGGCTTTCTTCAGTCCCTGAACTAGAGCTTCATATTCAATAGTGTTATTGGTGCATTCAAGTTCTAATATGTAGGATACAAATTTTTTCTTCCCCTTTGGGTCAATGAGAATAAATCCTTCTCTCGTCCCTTGTTGCGATTTAGACCCATCAAAATACAACGTCCAAACTTGTGAGAAAAAAATAGTAACTTCTTCATGCCTAGTTATTTTCTCACCTTCATCTTCCTTGTCTACTGCTCCTGACAGATGATCATGACAGAAGATTATTTCTTCAGCGGCTGCCGGTATATTTACTTGAAATTTCATTTATAGTTTTGAGTGAGAGGTACATCAGACGAGAGAGGGAAGAAATTGCTGAAATCAGAATCACAGGAGTAGTTTCCTAACAGAGGTAAATCTATCGATGAGGGTTCGTTGAGAGATTCTAAATCGGTAAAAATGTGTTTGAGATATATTTCCCTATCGATCCTAATCATGTTTTTATGTCCTTTTAATGGAAACCAGAGGTAATCCTAGTCCGTACTAAGGTATCAATTTAATTTCTCGGACCAATCTCGACTAAGTAACAATCCATAGGCCTCTGGGATGTCTACTACGGTTATGTCAATTACTTAAACAAATTTTGGATGTGTAGACAATATGATCATGACATTTGTTGGCACAGGGGCAGACCCAGGGTTCAATGCTTCAAAAATGCACCAAAAAAACCATAACTACCGGACCTTTTGGCAACACCTATGAAGTAGGTGAAGTCTCACCTAAGGTAGAGGCAGGGGGAGTTGCAAGACTCAAGTGTCTACAACCTAGCTAGGACACAGATCTATGATCACAATGCTTTAACATAGCACTTAGAAGTTAACATTCATTAGTCTTTAACCCTTATTCACATCGCAGGTAAAACCTTAAGTACAGAGCAACACGATATTCAACAAGATCTAGCACATCCAAGCACTTAGCATATAGAAATAGATCAGATATAGCATTCATTCATATTACTAAGCATTAAACATTCATCCAGAATAAGCACTAAGAAAATAAATACACAACTGTTGATACTGAGAGGGGGGTGAATCAATATCCAGTACAATTTTAAAAACCTTTTTCAACTTATACTTAAACCATTCAATTATATTCAATTATCAATGAACAATAGTATAAGAGTTACACCAATACACCACAATACACCATGCACAATATATGAAAAATAATCAATAGTTTTTGTTCAAGGGAAGTAATGACTTCCAAAGGTAGCTACAGGTTCCAAATGTAAAGGGAGGGATAAAACTGCAAGAGGAAGATACAATCCTCCAATATCAAGAGAGATTTGAACTCTCTATCCTTGCCCCTTCCTTCCACCCAAGAATATATGAGACTTAATAAAACTTTACATTAAATCATCACCATTAACCAGTCATCACATAGAACCTGATAATGCTTTCTGAGACTTCTTCAATTTCTGCAATTATTCAATTCTTGGAGTACTCTGATCCTGTAGATAATGTTACTCAATGTATGCTCTGAAACTCCTCTAATTTTCACTCCTTGAATCCTCCCCAAAAAGAGGTTATAGAAAGAATGGTACACTTTATTCAATTCTGGTCTGTTCAGAAGACCCAACTTGTACAGCATGTCCCACGCTCAATATTTAACATCTGATTTTTAAACTCACAAACAAGAAAATAAATTCCGTACTCTTTCCAATGGAAGTGGTCCCACTACATTTGAAGTCTGTATGAAAAATTTATGACTATTTTACCCAGAACACCTGTTTTTTGACTAGTTTCAGGACTGGTCACAAACCCTATATTCCACAGAGTGTATCTCCATAATTATAGTGAATCAAGAGCTGAAATCTTTACCATAGGTACCTTGATATGTCTTCTCAATACCATAGCGATTTCACCATATGAATCGTTCTATAAAAAAAGTTATAGTAAAAATGGTAAGATGACCTGAAAATAACATACCTTAGAACACATCACCAAAAGACTTCATCCTCCCTTGAAATCCGGCCTTCTTTTACTTCTTCTTCCCTCTGAAATTCGACTTATATCAAATGAATGTATAATGATATTTATTTATACCATTTATGTCACTTCCTTTTAAAATTAGGTCCGACCTGACACTTTCTTATTTTGTAATTATTTTCTTTAATTATTTCCAGGGCCTACATGTACTTCCTTTTTCCATTCACTTTGTCATCTTCAAAAATTCATTTCTCCTCAACCATGAGGATCCATGTGACATGCCACATACCACTGGAAATAGCATGATGTATACTATCCATTCATGGGTGTTGTATATGCATGTGCATTTTCCTTCATGTCCAAATACTTTTATCAATCTTGCGGTCCAAAACCCATGACTAGGGTTGACATCAATGACAACAATCAATATTCCAACAATCTCCCCCTTTATCATTGATGGCAACACTCATGCTTCCCCTATCATCAT
>JASDQU010352790.1:0-10885 GCA_032191745.1 Picea mariana
CTTAACTCTTATTTGTTCTCTGTGTCTGTTGGTAATTACTAGCATATATCCATCTTAACTTCAGTTTTGTTAAGAAGAATCAAATCTCTCATAAATGCAAATTCTTTCTTTTTAATTAGTTTTAGAGTGCAAAAGATGACATATACAATTTTCATTTACTTAATTTTTTATTATTATGAACTTTACTTTAAATTTAGGCACAGAATCACACATCAATCTAATATTAAGCTGTAAAATATACCTCCAAACACAATAAACCACCATCATATCTCGACTTCAATAAACCACCATCATATCTCGACTTCACTGGGATGTAGAGCCAAAAAAAAAATTGAAAGCAGGAATGTCGTCATCGTAAAAGCAGTGGCCTATAAAATTTGTAGCAAAAGTTTAAATAAATAGAATTTCAGTGATAGAGCAGAAATGGAAGTGCCTGATATGCATTTTGCAATATGACGAGGGGCTGAACATTATCTCAACATCAAGGGAATATATAATTGTTCTCAGAGGCACATGGATGTCTTTTTCATGTGGGCTACATGCTCGCGTTAAATCATTTCTCAAACTTTGAACTGACAGTTTGGAACCATGTATAGTCTTAGTCAGTTCAAAGCTTAAAGTTAAAAACATAGTTTTCATGCTCAATTTTGATGGTGACATTTCATCACAGTTTTGAAATTTGTAGAATAATTTAAAAAGGGAAATGAATTAAAAGTATTACTGTAAGCAGTTAATACCGACATTGGAAAGGGCAAAATAGTTGTTTGTGAGAACAAGAAATTAGTGATAAGAGTCTCTTGGAACTCTAATTAGTGACAAATTGATTATTACATTTTCGCTTGATGGAGTTGTTCAAAGTTTAGTAAGCAATAATTAGTATTGAGTTAAAGAATTAATAGTTAGAGAAGGCTTTAGTATAATAGAACTGTTCAAAGTTTAGTTATGCAATAATGGTGTTGTTTAACTGTTTTATGTTTTGATTTTTTTTTTGTGAGAATTTCCTAATATAAATTTAAAGGAAATTATAATTTTATGTTATTTAAGTTACATTTTTGAATGTTTAAATAGATTTAGCATATTAAAAGATCCTTAGAATACTCAGATTATATAGACTTAGCCTCACAACTTTACAGATCCAACACTTAAAACTAAAATTAAATTAAAAAAATCCAAAAAAAATCATAACTTAAAAAGTTTAAACTATTACAATATCAAACTTCACATAAAGTTTTAGTACACATAAAGTTGTAGTACAGATTCACCATAAATACATTGTTATATGAAGCTAAAGAAATATATCACCATGGTTATACAATACCACAATATAAGAGTTGCCCCGGATATCGCTCTCTTGGTTATGGTTATGGCTTCATTTAGTTATGCCATCCACAAGTGAGGAATGTACAATGGAAGTAGGTGTTTAGTGATTTCCAATTATTTATTTTTATGGCCATTATTTGAAAAAGAAATAATAGTAGGTGTTTGGTGATTTTCAATTATTTATTTTTATGATTATTATTTGAAAAAGAAATGATATATATGCATATATTTAACACATATTTATTTTTATGACCATTATTTGAAAAAAAATGATAAATATGTGTACTTTATACATATTTATTTTTATAGCCATTATTTGAAAAAGAAAGGATAGATATATATATATATTTTACACATATTTATTTTTATGGCCATTATTTGAAAAAGAAATGATAGATATGTATACTTTACACATATACCATCCAGGGTTCCATGAAGGGTAGTTGGAGTTTATGTTTTTTTGAGGGGTTGATTAAAGAAAGGAAAAGGTAGATTTTTTAAATTTTAAATTTTCTTTTATATGTAAATTTTTTTAACCTTCATCATTATTTTTATATGGCATCATCAAAACTTTTGTGAAGATAAATATACTTCTCGAAATGTGGCACTAGGGTGGTACCCATGTGAGGGCTTCTCCATTTGTGCAGTTAGTTAAAACTTCAACATCTCCATTTGTGCAGTTAGTCAAAACTTCAACACACATATTGGATTTCAATGATTCCCTTTGGATGACGAACCATCAATGCAATGGCATGTGGTTAGCATTCAAGGTGGTAGTGTCACATTGGAGGATTACAGAGGATCTCCAACAATGATGGTTCCCTTTGCAAATCAAGCATGGAAATTTTTGCGGTATGTGCAACATTTTGAATTACCCCTCCAAAAGCTACCATCAGTGTTTGGTAATTCCACTTCAGTGCTTTGTCCATCTCCTGTTGTGAAAATTATGTTGGTGCCCCATCCAAAGCTTCCTCTGCATTTGTTTTTCGGTGATCTTTCTATAGCGTGTTTATGGTCGCATTGGCTTTGCATTTCCTTCGACATCCAACGTTTGGCTTGATTCACTAGCTTGTAGATTTTTTTTATAAATAAAAACCTACAATTTTTATTATGTGTAATGGTAGAGCTTTGTTCTAGTTTTCCCCTTTTTTTCCAGATGAAAATTATCACATTATATTAGAAAATATAATTTGTTACATCGCCAGGTCCAAAGAAAGTAAACAAAATGAAAACTGGATCAAACAGGGAGAATCTCCTCTCAAGAAAATACAAAAAGAACCTCAGCTATAATTGTTCTAAGAGTCGAAAAATGACTTGAGATCAAAGGGAGATCTTGCAAAGAGTTGAAAAAGATCACCACAAAATGGGGCTGGCCCAAAATAAAAACAAAAGCAGGACCATCTAGAAACAGAAAAGGGAAGGAGATTTTTAAAAAAATTGGATATGATGTGTAGGGTCTGCCCTCTCTCCATCCCACTGGTAGTAAGTGAGTCTTCCTCTCGTCGATGTTAATGCCTACTTAGATAATAGATCAACTTCAACATTGAATTCTCTATAGATGTGTTGGAAGTTAATATCTTGGAAAGTTGATACCAACATCCGGATTGTTCTTTTCCAAACCTCGATATTGGTTGCTTGAAGATTTCCTTTATGATTCAGCCACTCAATAATTGTTTTTGAGTCTCCCAAAATCTGAACAAGCTTAATTTCCAGGATCCTTTCAATGGTGAGAGAAGCCCATGCACCCACTAATTCTGCTTTAGTGTTTGAACCTTTGCCACAGTTAAATAACCAATTAATAATTGGACCTTCAATCAATTTTAATGTACCCCCTGCCCCACACCCTGAACCCCCTACAATTGAGGCCCCGTCAAAGAAAGCCAGTGAATATCCAATTAAACGATAACTGGACTCACTCTCAAAACCTGTGAGTATTTGACTATGTGAAATTTAGTAAGAGCGCCAAGTGTCTTGTGCACCACAGCCCATCCTGAGGGAGATTTCCCGTCGAATAGTGCCTTGTTACATTCATTCCAAGTAAACTAGCTCAGTAGTATTGGAAGCTTCTTTGAATCCGCCTTGCATAACAACCACAAATCCATGCATTCATTGATGGTGATGTCACTCTAGGAACATGAAGAATTGAGGAAGTGGGAGCATATCGCCCAAAATGACTTAATGAATTTGCAGTGAATGAATAAGTGGTTAATATCCTCCTCGGATTCTCTGTAGAGAATGCAAAAGCCCGGGCCATTCCATCCTTTTTTCTGCAGGACGTCCCACGAGAGTATCTTGTTTTCTGCTGCCAACTAGAAGAAAAGAATGATTTTTAGTTGCAATTTCCATTTCTAGACTTTGACCCTCCAACCAAACCAGTTCAGCAATCCGTGGGTAGTTTGAATGGCATTATAGAAATTTTTAATAGTCATGTTGCCAGATGTGTCTCCTCCAGTCCAGATCAATACATCCTTGGACTCATTCTAGAAAGAAATTCCCGCCCCACTCAGCACCTATGTGAAGAAATACCATTATTGACCAAGATTGCCTGAAATTTCCAGATCTGAGATGCTACGCTACACCTCAGCAAGGGTAAGTGGATCTCTCCTCAGAGAAGCGTGAGCGAGAGTAGTGATCTATTTCTGATTAAGTCGGTAAGTAGTTCTTCAGAAAGAAAAGAGGCATCCCCAATGCCAAGAATACTGTCGCGTCCTACAAAGATTTGTTGACCAGTTCTGGGACACCAACTGAGCCAATGTATGATGGAGGGTAGCGTATAGGTGAGGCACGACCAGATCTTTGAGGCTGAATTGCTAAGATGAGAGGGTCTTCTAATCCAATTTATCAGTGAGACATTCTTTAGATACTTATCTCGAATAATTTGTTGTCAGATGCTAGGTTGAGTTAAGACTCTCCACAGGGTAATGGAATTCAGTGCAAGAATGAAATGAGAGAGATTACGCAATCCCCACCCACCGTTTTTTTTTGGCCTGGAGAGGACCTCCCAGCTACAGAGGTGGAAACGATGAGAATCTGACTGACCTTTCCAGAGAAATTGGAACATCAAAGTTCTGAATTTATTTAAGACTGTACGAGGTAATGCTTCCATTGTCATCTAGTAAACTGTTTGTGCTTCCAAAATAGTTTTTACCCAAGAGAAAGATATATGTTGTACCAAGCCTTTATTTTTTTTTGATGATAGATATAAAAGAAACTACGCAATGAATAGAGAACCACCACCACACCCACATTGATCGATTACTTCTAATGTATATGATGGAATGAATGAGTGTTATTGACTATGGTGACGTTGGTGATAACAATTGCAATGACTCAGGTGTAGTAGTTTACAAATTAGCTTTACATCCACATCTAGACATTCACAATGTATTTCATATATCTTTAAGAAATATGTACCTAATCCAAACCATGTATTAGATTTTTATGCTATGCATATAAAGGAAATAGGGAAGCACCACATAAAACCATTGACGATTGTTGGAACTAAGTAGAAACACTCGTGGAGCAGAGTTATTGATTGGGTCAAAATTAGATGCCAACTTTATTCAAACATTGATGATACATGGAAGTTCGAGTTCAAGATTACAATGAAACCCAAACCTTATTAATGAACAAAATAGAAAAAACAGTGCAATATGTAAAGAAATACAAATTGGCTTGAATGGTGGTAGCTTATCTTTGAAGAGAGATATGTCGACTATTTTCATTTGTAATAAGTCCATCACAAGAGGTCAAAACTATATTTTAACATAAAGTATAAAACCCGAAGAGGAAAAACCCCTAAAGATCAAAAATCCTGACCCTGGGAGACAAGGTGGAAAGAAATGCAGGCCTTAAGTAACCTAGTCGATACATCAACATTGCAAGGTTCAAACTTTCACATACAAACTCTATTTGGAGTGTTTCTTGGACCATTACAAAGCTCACTGTGAGCTCTATGTCTAGAACCACTAGGATATAGAACCCATTCTGAGTAAATGGAAGAGGTGGGTGGCCACCGTTATCCTCTTGGATTAGTTGTGTTCCCTTAGGAAGTAATGGTCTTCATTGCATCAAGTTCCTCCATGAAACGGTGAAACATATGTTGAATCTGACTCTTAGTGAGCCCCTTGCCTTGGTGAAGGTACTACGCTACTTTGACAACTTGATATAGTTGTATGTTCTATTAGTGGGTGACCTTTTTCATGTCCATGATATGGTTGATTGTAGCTTGTTCAATGCAGTTAGGGTTCATTTTTGTAGGGGGCAAGTTCTTAACCACCTCCGAGGTGGAAAATGGACATGGAAGTGGTTAAAGTAGCTCCACATTAAAGATAGGGTGTAAGCCAAGGAAATGTGGAATACTCAATTCAAAAGAATTCTCATCCACAATGTTGGTGATAATGTAAGGTCCATATTGGAGTGTTCTGATTTTCCTATGGGGACCTATGAGGCACTCCTTCTGCAAGTGCAACCATACCTTATCACCATTTTGAAACTTATGTGGAACCTGATGCTAATCATGTTGTTGTGTGTACTTAGCATTTTATTTAGATTGCAAGATATCATGAAATTGTTGTTGGATGTGTTGGATTCATTCAATAAATTTGGCTACGCCAACAACCTCAATCTGAGCATGAGAGGACTCTTCTCATGTAGATTCAATGGGTAGAGCTACGTTGATGGTGTCCAACGGTTGAAACCCCAAGAACACCTATAATGGGATATGACCAATAGAGTTGTGTAGGGATATGTTGTATCTATGTTGAACATAAATAAGGCTCATGTCCAATGTATGTGGATGCCTAGAGTTATACATTCTCAAGATATACACAATCATATTGTTGACTACCTCTACCTATCCATCTGTTTGGGGGTATAAGGAACTCAATTTGGTTAGTTGTATGTCCATCATTTACCTTAGGTTGGATTAGAGATTACTTAAGAACCTACTCTCTATATCAAAAATAATGGTCCATCGTAATAAAAAATGAACCCAAACACACTCGAAAAAGAGCTTAGCAATGGTTTCTACGATGTTATTCTTCTTGCAAGGTGTCAAAATGGTCATCTAAAAGAACCAATCAACAACCACAAATACACAATCATTACCATACTTGGATGAGGGCAAGATTGACATATAATCCATGAGACTAACTCCCAAGGCTTGTCCAAGGTAGGTAGAAGCTGAGTGTAAA
Organism: Picea mariana; assembly: GCA_032191745.1. Taxonomy (NCBI): domain Eukaryota; kingdom Viridiplantae; phylum Streptophyta; class Pinopsida; order Pinales; family Pinaceae; genus Picea; species Picea mariana. Next base: position 6,516 of record JASDQU010352790.1, read on the forward strand.
ATCCTTGCTTCTTGATGACAGGTTTAACAATAGCATAGGCAGTGCATGATCTAATATATTGGTTGTTTCTCATCAAATCTTTGTCTAGTAGAAGTAATTTTGCAAAATTGTTGTTTTCTCCACACTAAAGTGCCCTACCACTTGACTATAATGTGCTTCACAAATCAACTTCTAATGCCCACATGAAGGAACAAAGAGATGTTCTAGATGGAAAAAAAACTACATCTTGTAGGTGATAGTCTAAAACTTGTTTATCTGCGCTTGGTTTCTAATATGTAGCAACAAAGTTAAGCTCATTATTATACAACTAGGGAAACTCGGAAGTCCCATATCCATAAGAACAAAGCGCTATGGTCAGCACCACAACCAAAGGTTAATTGAGGCAATATGGAACTTGCTTTATGCTACCCTTCTTGTACTTTATGTTCAAATGGAATTGTTCAGTACATGGACAACACCTTCTAGTGAAAGTTTTTGTGGAGGTTTTTAGTGTTACAAAATTTGGCAAATTTTTCAAAAAAAATTATCGTACAACTCTATTGATTGTGGAGGTTTTAGAGAAGATTTTTTTTTTTTCAAAAAAAAGGGGGGGGGAGAATCCTTCTATTCAATCCATGAAAAAAGTACAAAGTGATACATCAATTTGCTGATGGGAGAAGACCCCCTAGAAAGAGAACATCGGATCACTTGAAACTAGCCTATGCTAAAAGAGAGCCCCATAGAGTGCGTGGGCAAAGAAAGATTAAACATTACAATATAAGGAGAAAGGGTCGGATCATTGTGTTGGCCGGTGAGGATCCTTTATACCTTTTTTCTTACGAACATCAATCCAACCAGAGGAGCTGATAGGCTCAGCAACTTTTACCACCAAAGCCAGATGGTTTGAGGAAGTGCCATAATCTTGAGCTGCTGAATCCAGGGGTGGTTCTTTGTCACTGTCTGAGTTGTATGATTCATAAGGATGCTTATGAGTCCCTGAGAGCGGGGTTGTGATCATGACTGTGTCAATCGTTTCCCCCTTTTCGAGAGGTGGGTGCAAGGACTTAATTGCGGGAGTTGGAATCATGACTTCTGAATCTTCAGGATTTTGTGCTGAGGCCGTAGGCTGGTGTTTTGGGTCGACAGTTGGTTGCTGAGAGAAATTTGGGGCCTGCGAGGACATTGAGGAAGGCGGAGGAGTTGGAGCATCTTTGTGATGTTGCTTGTTGTCGGAGGAAGGGTTTGGGCGGCTTTTGTGAGATTTTGGTCCTTGCCAACCATTGGCTCTTTTCCATGCTCTAGAGGTTGAGGAAGGGATTGGGGATAGAGGACAAGTTGCCTGGAGGTGCCCTGTTTACTAACAGGAGTGGCATCTAAAGGTGGTGTTCTCATAATCGACCATCTACGTGAAAGGATCTCCCTCATCCCAATCTATAAGAATCCTATCCGGAAGCCCTTGACTGAGGTCAATTTTAACGCATATGTAGGTGAAAGTGATGAAGCCTTTTGCTATCCTATCTGTGTCTGTCTTGATAAACCTACCCAACGCATTGCCCAGGGTGGGTAAAAAAGATGAAGAATAGAAATGTAGGGGTAGATTGGGTAGTCTTACCCAGGCCGGTGTAGTCATGGCTGTCATGGTCAGTGGATTGAAGTCGGGGAACCATCTCTGCATGGAGAGACCAAATCTTCCCCAGAACCAAGGACCTTGCTCTAGCACGCGTTGACATTCAGCTTCTGTGGAGAAGTTGACGATGAAGAACCCCTTGGAGCAGAAAAACAACTCATGATCTTCCGACCAGGTCTTGTTAACCCATTCCCTTAGTGTAGAGGCTGAGGGCCAAAGTCCGTTGAAGCAGAAAATGAGGGCTTTTGCCTAGTAGATAAAGGCATAGCCATAGACTTGGGGATCTTCGAATTCTACTGTTGAAGGTTCTGTGCACTGCTCCACAATGAAGGCAAATCCAAAGGGCTCCTTTACTTTTGAAGCTTCAGCCTTGAACCTCGAAGGAGCGAAAGTCCCTGATTTCACGGCATGCTTGTAAGAGCTTGGATGAGTGACTGAGGGCACTCCTCCACACAAACGAGAAGTGAGAGAAATGGTTGTGTTTTTTAGATTTCCATAGTCCCGTAGTAGAGAGCCATCCCCAAGCTGTCGTCCTTCAAAGATTAGTCGTTGGAACCCAGGCGGAGTACCTGTAGCCTGGTGGATTTGGGTTTTGAGCTCAAAAACGGAGTCTGAGTCTTGAGCCTGCAAGCAGAGAGAAGATCTGGCAATGGTCTTTACAAAAAGGGGGAAGCCTGCCGCAATCTCGGAGCTAGTCTTGCTGCGATATTCAAAATGAAACCTCGCTCTTGCATTACTCTTAACTAGATTCTTGTACCAGAGCGAAGGCGGAGAATTCCCCAAGAGTCGAATATCCCTGAGGTCTCTGCTAGTTGAATGGATTTTGAACTTTAGATCAAAGCGGTGGCGGCAACTAGGGTTTAGCACTTGCCGCACCCACAGTCTATTCTCAACATTGATCTGGGCCCAAATCGTTGGTTCTCTCTCGCCAAAGAACGAGTTGGAGCCTCCCTCCTCGGCTGCGACTGTCCATCGAAGTTTTGCTTCCTCCAACTGGGGTGAAAGAATAGATGTAAAAAGGACCACGAAGGTGTCTCTCGATGTCCCCTTGAGAAACCCTTCTTCTGGGAGGGGTTGCATAACCAACCACTTTCTCGTTTGTTCCCACGTTAGGGTTTCCTCTGCATCGGTCACTAACCTTCTCGACGAGATGAACTGTATCTTCCATCCTGGTGTTGGAAGCACGACGGAGAATCCATCTACGGGGACTGGCTGCGTTTCCATTTCGGGATCCTTCTCCGTGGGTTGTTGTTGGTCCATCTCGGCCCTGCAAAGGTCCGTCGCCTCCTTCTCCAAGTTAGGGTTTTTTCTGTTGATCATTTCTCTGCTTTGTCGATATCAATCAGTTTGTAAACTTGTTCTTGCCATTTTAGAGAAGATTTTAATAGATGCTCCATATAACTAAAAATAATTGGGAAGGTTTTTTTTGTACTTTTATTATCAAAATGCATCGGTGCACTCTTTACAAACCCACCCCAGTGCGTTAATATAATAAAAACGCACTAGTGTGTTTATAATTATTGTGCATTGGTTTCACATTTTTCGGTGTATGCATAGCGCTGATGCTCTTATAATTTCTATGCACTAGTTTCCCCTTGTTTACGTCTAAAGCACCGGTGTTTTTAAATTTTTGTACGCCCTGGTGCATTTAATTTATAGTGTGCATCGATGCATTTAATTAATCATGAGCCCGGATGCATTTAATATAGCGTGTGCCTCAGTGTATATATAATTAATACGTACCAATGTCTATTTTACCATGTGCATCGAAGGTTAGTAAAAATTTGAATATTCGAGATGAAAAGTTGGTGCCATTATTTTTACCTAGCATCGGTGCATATATTATACTAAAAGCACCGACGCACACATTATATTTACAGTCCCAGTGCATATAATAAATTTAACACATTGGTGCATACATTATATTTGGTGCCTCGATGTATATTATAAACTTCAGCACCGTACAATTTTGAAACAATAAATATTACTGTACGTTATGTCATTTATGTAACAGTGTTTTTTCTCAATAGTTTGTACCAGTGTGTTATTATAATTAATGTGCATCAATTCATATGAAACATCAAAACGTACCGATTTCTATATTATGGCATGCACCATCTAGTGGGTTCATAAGAATATAGTGCATTGATATGTATATATTTTAATTAATTGTTTTTTTTTTTACAAATTTCTAATTTATCATTTCAAAATGAAATATTTTTTATAATAATATTGTTTTATATTTTGTGATTGCATTAATGCATTATCTAATGAATGACACCTCTATTATTTGTAACAATGTAAATCGTCTGTGCATATTAATTATTCAACAATGCAACATTTTACAACATTCGAAAATGAAATAAAATAAGAAACACATTTTATTATATGAATAAGAGACCCATTTTCATACAAAAGGGGACAATGTAAATGTACATAATAATCAAATTGCAACCAATATGTAATTTTTACACTTATTGGTAACATGTCCTCGTGCAATTGGGACAATATGTCGAGTACATTAAACAAAATTCGTGATTTTCAGTGACAAATATTCCAAAATATACAATTTGTAGTAATATTCAATTATATTGACTGTCATTCATGAGTTGAACTATTGTCATCACTCAAGTTGCGTGTATGTATCATTTCTTCATCATTTGTAGGAGATATTGTCCTTTGGTTATTTAACCTAATGTTTTCTTGATCAACTTGTTTTTATGTTCCACCCCTTCAACTTCCATCTGCAAACATAGAAAAAAAT
>JASDQU010352798.1:5051-17113 GCA_032191745.1 Picea mariana
TAGTGGGATCTTGTGCTCAATGACAGGCGTGTCATAGGTCTTGAGGTCTTCATACGTCCATGCAAACACATCAGCAAACTCCTTTAGCAACTCATTATATTCGGCCTTCTGTTCTCTGGTCAAACTGCTTGACAATTTGACAAACCTGGGCTTCTCCTATGAACCAATGTTGCATTTGGTTGTCTCGGTATCTTCATTTGAGACCCTGCCCTTTACCGCCACATCATTCCCATCAAACAATCTTTCTAAAGGGACAAGTCCTCTTGGAATGTGATTACTGGGCAACTGAATGATATGATGATTAACGATTTTATTTAAAAACTCCTCAGGACGAGGGTCACCTCCCAAATCAGGATCTTGGTCAATATGCAATGCAGAAAATTCGTCCACTGATTGGAGAAACCTTTCAAGTTTAGAATCATCCTCGAACACCTTCCAATGCTTGACATTGTCTGGCACCAAGGGCCTATATCTTATATCAACATCATTTTTTATCATAGGCGGCAGAGGAAATTTGAGCAAGCTAGTTGAGACAGCTAAAGAATCGTCCAAAGTATTTTCTCCCCTCGGAATGAAAGAAATGTTAAAAACCAAGAAGAAATTATCAATAAGGTCCCATACTTCATTCCGATAATTCTTGAGCTGGGGATTATGGGAATGATAAGTATTCCTTATCTATTGAATAATCAACTCAGCACCTCCGAATATTGTTATCTCTTCAATTCCCATTTCCTTCGTGGCCCTCATACCCAGAACAAGAGCTTCATATTCTGCCACATTGTTGGTGACTTCGAATTCCAGCTTGTATGACAGGGATACGACTTCTGGACAAGGTGATATGAAAACTACTCCAGCGCAAGCTCCTTCACTAGAAGAAGCTCCGTCAAAAAACATCTTCCACATAGAGGAGCTTTGGGGGGAAATTGGGTGATCAGGGCTAGGGTGTTTTCTGATTAGTAACGAGTTTTCAGGGGCATCAGTAAGCTGCAGTAAAATAGACCCCAAGTCGGTGTCAAGTGCAAAGATGGGGTGATTGGTAGGGTCTTCTTCATCACTGACAATATAGGCCAGCTGGGCTTCTCTGTATAATCTCCTTTGTTCCCCTCCAAATACCGGAATGGTGGCATATGTGAGATCCATCTGTAGGGTCCCTCCAATCTTTTTGATCCATGACCTAGAAAACAACATACCAAATTTAGGGGGGACGTCGGCTACCACAATATCCATGACCACACTTTTCATGGGAAGCTGAAACAAGGAAACCACCAGGTCTTTGATGACTCCTAGACACTGCACTCTCCTTGAATCGAAAGAATATATATCATGATAATTCCTTGTCACCTCCAGTCCCAATTCTTCCATGACTATTTTTGGCACAAGGTTATGGGAAGCCCCCGAATCCATGAGGCAGTTACGCAGTACTTTATCATGTATGTTCAGGGATGTGTAGAAGGGGGGGGATGAGTCATCTCTGTCTTCTACCATGGGGCCTAAGATGATGGCTGGATTCTCATCTTGAAGGTTTACTAAGTTAGAGGGGGGCTGGGGGGATTCAGATTGTAGCAGCTTGGAGAGGGACCTTTTGAAGTCCTTATTTTTCACTAGCTTAGAGAGAGGTACAAGAATCCTAATCTTCTGGATCTCATGCTCAAAATTGAAGGAGGGGGTAGGTTTAGGAGATTCTCTTACCTCAGTGACAGGTTCTCTAGTTGCTGGTGAAGCACTCTGAGTCTTCTTTTCTTTAGCTATGGGTGCTGCAGTTTTAGTAGGCCTCTCTGCTATGAGGGGCTGGTCTGAACTGTCGAGGTCTCCTCCTTTCCTCCTCGATATGAGATCATATCTGTTAGGAGTGTGAATGACCCTCTGTTCTTTTCCCAACTCATGAATTTGAGCACTCATCATGGATTCTTCATATTTGGACTGCGTCAAATGAGGAAAAGGGGGAGCTTCTTCAATACAGTGAATTTCAGAGCCCAACTCATCTATCTCCTCTCTTTCCTCATGATCAACTAGGTTGTTTTGGAGGGGGTTTTGAACCCTTTGATCTTCTCTGTCCTTTCCTCTCTGTTCCCTTGAGAAAGCCTGAGGCATATTGTTAGCAGGTCGTCTGAAACCTCTATTATCATTGTTTTGGGGATTTCTGTACATGGGATTCCCTTCTAATTCCAACCTTTCTATCTTGGCAGCAAGTGATTTTATTGTTCTAGCTGTCTCGTCTGTATGATGGGGCAGGGGAGAGGAACTAGACAAGGAAGCTTCAGGTCTTTTCTTGGATATATTTCTATCACCTTTGTTCCTGAGTCGGTTGACAGCCAATATGTTAGATTCTACCTCCACGGCCGCATCCTGCATGTGGTCTAGCGTAGCAGCTCTTCTCTCTCTCAGCAGTAGGCATAAATCAGGATCAAAAGCACTGGAGTAGGTGATCATCGCAGAGGCTTCAGAGGGTTTTATCTCAGCAGGGATTCTGTTGTACATTTTATTAAATCTCTTGGAGAAGTTGGGGACATAATCTCCTTCCGTTCTCTTCAACGACCCAAACTCTGTCATGTAATACATGAAATCCTTCTTATCTCCCCACTGCCTCAGGAAAGCATTATCCAGGGCGTCAATTCCAGCAATGGATCCGGGGGCTAATCCTCTAAACCATTTCCTCACCTCACCATCTAGGCTCTAGACAAAAACCCTCATCCGGACATCTTCATTTCCAATGTTCAGGTTGTTAGTATAAATGTAGAAAGCAGCTAGGTGCTCTTCTGTAGTTATGTCCCCTTCCTCGGTGAACTTGGGCATATATTTCAAGTAATCTCCAGTAGGGAAAGGATTCGTGGGATTAGGTAAGATCAAGGGAGTGTACCTAGCAGCAATTATGGCATCCATTCTATTCATAGGGGGATTAGCACCGGCCATAGGAATATTAGGTGGAGGAGAATTTGGAGGAGAAGGAGTTTGCAAAGGGACTTTCGGGAATGACTCTCAGAGTGGGGTGGGAAACAAGAGGTGATTCAAGGAACGAGCTACCGAGCTCAAGTCAGCAGGTTCTCCTCCTTGTGCAGGAGTGGGGAAATCTTCTGTGGTCGTGGGTCTATGCCAAGGTACAGCTTCAGAGGAGAGGGGAGTGACAAGGATTTCTCCCTCCAATCCCATACCAGGAGGGGAAAACTCAGTAGGAACACTCCCAAAATTCAGGAAAAAGGAAACTTGTGAAGGAGGTCTATCAAGAAATTGAGGGGGAGGAAACAGAGTTCTTACAGAAGGAGATGGAGGATTACCTGCTTCGGCGGTGGAAGCTTCCTCTTCAGGGGCATTTCCTTTTTTGAGAACCACCTCTGGATCAGTTTCAGGTGTAGCGAGGGGCAGCTGTGGATGAGATCGCGTGTGTCTTCCTCTGAAAGCCATAATTGATAGAGCAGGTTCTCCCCAGCGGAGTCGTCACAATGGAGTCACCGGGTGCACAGAAGAAATATCAATAGTTCTGATCTCTGATGCACCTTTAGAATCAGCTAATCGTTGTCGTTCAATCATGGGGAAAATATTCAACCTCGTCCCCGGCAACGACGCCAGAAATGTTGGCGACGGAAGTCACTCCTGGATTGCTATCAGGAGCAGAGCCTGACGCCCATCAGTTTTATGTCACGGTTTGTTTATAGATGGGGTGACTAAATGGAATACAACTCAAAACGATATCATTCCAACTCCAAACTAGGCCAGGCATGCATAGGTGAGTGAGGTCTTTATAAACTTCAGACAGTGAGTTGTAGTAATGTGTGAACATGCGGAGGACTTATATGGGAAGAGTGCAGAGGTCTGTTATAAATGACAGGTTCCTAACAGACTGTAGAGGAAGGCATCCAAACGCAAGGTCTTCTTACATTTAAATACAGAAAACCAGAGAATACAATAATGCAATAATAAATCATTTATCACAACAGAACTGCAATAATTCGCGCGACTTAGTCAATTGTGAACTCTCTTAGCATGAGACGAAAATTAGATGGAGAGAGAAAAACTGTCTGTCATAAAACAAGATATCTCATATATAGATGCATATCCAACAAACTAGAATGTCTGTTAAAATTTACAGTAGGGAGCTCTGCTCTACCATCAATCATTACAAAATGGAAAAAATGCCTACATATACTCTTCCCTTCCTTTCGCCCAACAAAGGCGTCTCAAAACTTTCAATGGATGGCGTCACCTCAATCAAATATGGCCTGCATTTCTCTGTCATATGCTACCTTTAATTCAGCATGGCTCACGCCAGGGGGTAGCTGAGCCCTTTGAATGTTGAACTGGCATGTACATGTTCCCCTAGTGAGTTGGAGACTCGGTGTGGCTTTCCTGAAGAGAACCGGTACAAGGGGCCCTCCTGGGTAAATTTCAACTGGGACCTCCATACTCTGCAATAAATGGGTGACGCGAGGATTCACCCACCCTCTTTCTCCTTTATCCATTCTGAGCAGGTACCGGGATCCAAATCTCATCGGGCTGGAGTCGGCAGAGCATAGTGCCCCCCTTCTGAGAATTAATTCAAAACCTTTGGCCGAATGAAAACGAAAGTGCCCCTCTCTCAGACCTCCTCTCTTATGACCAGGCACCAGAACCATGGGCCTGGTCCTGAGCACTATCAGGAATTCGGGGTTCGATATTTCAAAATGAAAAAAACAAGGGGCGCTTGCTCCCCAAAACTCCGATACCTGATTTGCGATGAGCTCCATCTCAATGAGCTAGCCCCTACCAGTTGGAACCTGATCCATATGACCTGTCTTTGTGTGACCGTAGTCAAACCCTCCATCGGAGTTTCGGCGTTCATGATGTCACGATTCACAAGTCCTCCAGACTCGTGAAACTCCGATCCCCGATGGCTCCTTCCGTGCTAGCCCTTTGACTAGGCCCTGGTCCAAGTGACCACTACCATATGCCCTTGACCATACTCTCCATTGGGGTTTCGTGGTTCACATTTTTGACGTGCATGAATTACTCGTCCCCAAGATCCTCGATATCCCGATGGCTTCAAGATCCCCGATGGGCGCTTCCCTGTTGGGACTTTCCCGATGATGTCGATCTATCGCAACGCGTCCCTTCTCAGATGGATGGTCGAGATCTCCTTCACTGTTTTTTGCGTCCATGATCAGGCTTGCTTGATGTTTATGGCTGCGGCCTTTGAATAAATCTCACCTGACCGGCTTTCAAAATCCCATCTCCATGTGTTTACATCAGAGGCCTCAAATCGGAGAGGAAAACATACCTGTGCAAGAAATGTCGCTAACAAGAAGCATTAGTCAATGATCTACATCACATGGAGGTAGTATCTCAACTCAATTTGCAATGGTAGGACATGATCCTACCATTAGGTTATCATAGTTTAGGGGTGAGGCAGTAGAAGACCCTGGAAATCACCTTCTTATTTGTGCAAAGATATGGGAAGAAAAACATATCACAAATGAGGACACAAAGTTGGCACAGTTAGCCATCACACTAAGGGACCGCGCACTAGACTGGTACATGATTCTAGATGTAAACATTCCACTAGGGACAACAAGGACATTGGTAGAGATCAGAAGATTACTAGTAAATGAGTTCCAGAAGCCCAACTTAGAGTACCAATACATGAATGAGATGATAGAGATCAGACATAAATCAAGAGAATCTGTATAGGAAATTGACCAGAGATTCAAACACTTAAAAGGAAAATTGAGGTATTCCATGACTGACATGCAACATATCATTTGGTTTTGAATTCTCTGTTACCACTTCTGAAATACCCACTCAGACAAAAAAAAATCCAGACTCAAGTAGAGGCTCTGTAGGAAGTATTACAATTGGAAGAAAACTAGTATTATAAGACATATCCATCCATAGAGGAATTGAAGGAGGGTATGAAGAATCTAACCTTTAAACTAAATTAGAATAAGAGCAAGGACAAGAGAGAAGTTGTTTGGTGTACCACATGTAGGATAGAAGGACACCACAAGAACAAATGCCCAATGTTCATGCAGTGTATGGCAACATGAATTCCAAATCCCTTACCAACAAGTGGACCGTGGTGCAAGATTTGTAAAACACATGGGCATGATCCATATCATTATCCTATGATGTAAAAGTACTAGACATTACCAAATAATGCATACTGTGTTAGGATATTTAGAAACTTAGGAGTTAGTTAAGATCTACTTGGTCTAATATTTCGTTAGGTAAAAGTGTGTTTCTTAGTGTGTCTCTTTAGTATGCATTAGTATGCATTTGTAGTTAGGAAATCCGACGGTCACAATATGTTCCCGACAGAGAGTGATCCAATGGTTCATACTCTCCTCGATCTTAATGGCCATTGATCCATGGCTTAACTAACACAGACCTATCGGCCCTCGGACCAAGATCCACTCACAGGATCGCTCTTTATCTCCTTTGAGCCGAATCGACTCTTTCGATTCCTTACTGGAATCTCAATTCAATCGATCCACATGTCCTTTCGAAAGCTCCCCTGTGCAAACAACACTAGGTGCGAGCTCCGCCTTTTCATGAAACCACAATGCTATGACCAAGGCCCAACTCCAAAAGGTACTTGTCGCAACTCGCGATCTCGTGAGTTCGTGAGTCAAAACTCCCAACTCTTCCTTTCCAATCTCGCGATACCAAAAATGTCGATACGGGTATGGCTCTTCCTCTATCAGTGCCTTTCTTGCGCGACCGCTAGCTAGGCTTAACGCTAGCTTCTCTCGCTACTCGCACCTTCGCAAGTCAAAGGGTTAAATCTCCGTTCTCTTTCCATGCAAACCTCCGAGACTTAAAAGTCAGTGAAGGTTGACCTTCCTTCCGTACTTCTTGCAACTCACCACTTCGCGAGTTGTAGCGTCCAATATTGGCACCTTCTCTTCATGAACCCCCGAGAAGTGATATTTAATTTCCCTCTCGCATTCTCGCTACTCACGACCTCACAAGTTTCAATGTCGAGCTCTTGTGCTCTTATCTCGCGAATCCTCGAGACGCGAGAGGTCAGTGGAGTATTGACTCCTTCCTCCAGGTGACGTGTGTTCACCTGTCAATCATGCGGGCCCCATCTTGTGGTTCTTCCACTTGTCCACACTCATGCCTTGGATCTCGGCACTTCACGACTTCTGATGTCGAGACGAGGCCCTCCCAACCTCTGAACCTCCGAATGCACGATACACACGATGAGGTTCTGATCCAACGGTCCTCCCATGACCTAGATCCAATGACTGTCTTTGATCCTTGCGACTTCACCACTTGCGACTTGGAGCACCCAACTCCTGGGCTCTCACCTTGCGAACCTCCGAATTCACGAGATCCTTTGATCTCTACCACCTATCCTCCTTAGATGGATGGTTGTGATTCTCTCGCGACTTCACCGCTTGTGAATCTTGATGCAAAGGTTTTAAACCTTCAACTCGCGAATCCACGAAATGAGATTATGCGAGTTATCCAATGGCCCTTGTTGGCTTAGATCCTATGGCTTGATTTCTTCTGAGCTTGCACTTAGAAAAAACACTCACCATACCCTTCTTGATTCTCTACAAGATCTGACGGTTCTCGGAACTTCGTGAATTCTCCACAAAGAATTCTGAACATCCAATGCCTCCTTGACAACTCCTGCGAGATGAACAAAGTGTTCTTTCACAAAATTTATCCGCCTCCAAAACAACATCGTTGCGCCTTTTTACAATACTTCAAGGCACTCACCCTCTTGAGATTCTCTTCGAAAACTTTGAAGACTCTATCCCTCCTGAGATTTCTCTACAACTCGAGTCTTCAAGAAGACTCCTGCATGCAATCCTTGTGACAACTCTTCAATACTTCCAAGTATTGAATTCTTCGACTCTATGCACTCTCTGTGACAACAGTATTTCAACAATTTCGCTCAGGTTGTAACTCTGAGACTTCACTCACACTCCTTGCATGGATTCTGTGCTTAATTTTCACTTCTGCGAGAATGAGAACAATGTTATCCCCCCTGATCTTTCAGAGATTGAACTCTAACTTCTGTCAACGCACACCTTGCAGACAATTTCACTGCACTCCTTACAGAAAAACTCTTGCTCAGACAGAGAAACAATTGAAACTCGTTCTTTACTCTCCCTCTCTTTAGATTTCAGACATTCAACATGAAATCATACATTCACACATCAAAGAAAATGTATAACAGAAAGAGTAAAACAATCATGAGCATAACATTCAATCATGCATACACAAAAAGTATTTGAACACCATGAGTCTGAATCAAGCATCATATATTAATCTCAGAACTTCTGTACATGGGCTCTTCTACACAGTTTTCTTCTTCTTCTTCTCTATGCTCTCTTGATTTATTATGATACTAATGTTATAATGATATAAGTGAGGGTGTCTATATCCGTTTTCCCTCCGGCTCCTAAAAATGTCTAATCTAAGAATTTAAAGCTACCTACTTACATTTACTAGCATAAATGCCTCTTAATCCTTCAGATGAGAGCGGGACGCTCTAGGTCTGATTATAATCTACAAGTATGCCCTTTCTTAATTGTTTCATTTATGTTTGGCATATCAAACTTCAAAACATTTCAAACAATTCATCATGTGCCAAAATGCGTCGGCGTTTGTCCCATGCTCACTTGTTGTTGGCGATGCTCCTACATCATACTCCCTCGCTTGAAAATTTTCATGGGATCCTGTCTATGAGCTCTCGCATGTTCTGCCCTTGATTTTGGATCTCCGTTTCATTCTCCCAGCTGGCATCTTCAACTGGATGTCCCTTCCACTTGACCAAGTATTCAAGATATTCCTTTTGCCTGGTCCTCTTACTAACTCTTTTGTCTAGTATGCCTTCCATTTGTGGTTTCTGTACAACTAGCATCTGTTTTTTCCACTAAACCTCTGGTTGTTTATTGTCTTCTCCAGATTTGTATGGGTACAAATCTGAGACATTGAATATTGGAGAAATTTCGATCCCATCGGGTAATTCAATCTCATAAGCATTTTCCCCAAATTTCTTTAAGACCTTACATGGTCCGATATTATTCATCTTCAGTTTGTTATATGTTCCTTTTAGGAACCTTTCCTTTCTCAGATGTGCTAGAATCAAATCACCAACCTCAAATTGAAGTTGTCTCCTATGTTGATCTGCCCTGCGCTTATACTCTTGGCTCGAGTTCTGCAATCGCTCCTTCACCTGGCTGTGAAGTTCCTTCATTGCTTCGGCAAAATCTTCTACACTAGCACTTCTTATCTCATCATGTTCTGAATCCCTCAATTCAGAAACTCCTCTTGGCTTTGTCCCATAAACAATTTGGAATGAACTCTGCCATGTGCTCTTGTTAATAAAATCATTATAAGGAAATTCCGCCTGTGGTAGAATATTATCCCACTGACTGTGATGTTCTATCACCAAAATCCTCAACAAGTCTCCCAAGATCCTATTCACAACTTATGTCTGTCCATCCATTTGAGGATGATAAGCTGAACTGAATGACAAGTTCATTCCTAGATTTTTCCATAAGGTCCTCCAAAAGTCTCCCACGAACTTGGTGTCTCGATCGGAAACTATGCTCCTTGGTAAGCTGTGAAGTCGAATGACTTCTTTGAAAAACAGATTCGCAATGTGAGTTGCATCATTTGTTTTTCAACATGGTATAAAGTGTGCCATTTTATAAAACTATCCACCACCACAAAGATCGAGTTAAACCCTCTTTGTGTTTTCGACAGCCCCAATATGAAGTCCATGCTTACTGCATCCCACAACCTCTCTTGTATGGGTAACGGTTGATAAAAGCCTGCATTCTGCCTCTTTCCTTTTGAATGCTGATAAATTCTGCATCTGTCCATGAACCTTTTGATGTCTGCTCTCATTCTTGGCCAAAAATATGACTCATTTAACTTTGAGAACGTCTTGTCATGAGCGAAATTTCCGGACAATCTTCCACTATGTTTCTCCTTCAACAAATTCTCCCTCATGGAGCCCTTTCGAATACATAACTGATTGCCCCTGAATAACAATCCATCCTAGATCATGTATTCTGTCCACTTGCTTCTGTTCCTGAGAATTGGATTCTCATCTGCTTCATACACCTCTTTAAAATATGGATTATCTCTGTACATGTCCCTGAGATCATCAAAACCCAGTGTTTTGACTCTAAACTCCTGCAACAACAAACATTTCCTGCTCAAAGCATCAACAACTTTGTTAGCAGTTCTAGAAATATTCTTAATTACTAAAGTAAATTTTTGCATGTATTCAACCCATTTTGCATGTCTTTGATTCAAATTCTCTTGTTGAGTCACAAATTGCAAAGCATGATTGTCACTGTATAAGACAAACTCCTTAGGAATCAAATAGCATCTCCACTTCTTCAATGTCTAAATAATAGCATAGAACTCCTTGTCATACTTGGAGTATTTCACTTTTTCTTCATTCAACTTCTCATTGAAGTATGATATTGGCCTATCTTCTTGGCCCAAGACTGCCCCTATTGCAAATCCACTTGCATCGCATTTTACTTGAGATGTCTTTGTGAAATCTGACAACACCAAAATTGGTTGTTCCGTGATTTTTCTTTTCAACAAATTAAAACTTTTCTCAACCTCTTCCGTCCAGTGAAAAGACTTGTGTCTCTTCTTCACTCTGTCCATCAACGGTGCACTAATTCCACTGAAATTCCTGATGAACTTTCAGTAGAAACTAACCAATCCATGAAAACTTCTCACCTCAAATATACTCTTCGGTGATGGCCAATTCTTAATTACCTCCACCTTATCTGGATCCATCTTCAACTTGTCTGCAGAAATAACAAACCCCAAATAAATGAGCTATGTCTTCATGAATGAGGATTTCTTCATGTTTATCAGCAACTTCTCTTGCTGTAGCCTCTTCATCATTATGGCCAAATGTTTCAGATGCTCTGCCTCTGTTTTACTGAAAATCAGTATGTCATCAAGATACACAATGACAAATTTTTCGATGAAATCCTTTACGACTTCATCCATCAACCTCAAGAAAGTACTTGGTGCATTTTTAAAGCCAAACGACATAACAAGCCATTCATACAACCCTTCATTAGTCTTTAAGGATGTCTTCCATTCATCACCTTCTCTCATACGAATCTGGTGATATCCACTTTTCAAATCAATCTTTGAAAAAAATTTGGCTTCACTCAAGCAATCCATTAAATCATCCATCCTTGACAATGGAAATCTGTACCTGATGGTTATCTTGTTGATCGCTCTTGAGTCAGTACACATCCTCCAGCCTCCATCTTTCTTTGGACTGAGCATTGTCAGAACAACACACAGACTCAAGCTTTCTCTAACCAACCCTTTGTCCATTAAGTCCTGGACCTGTCTTTTGACTTCTTCATTCTCCCGTGACGTCAATATGTATGCTTCTTTATTTGGAAAACTATCTCCAAGTATGAGATCAATGTGATGACTTACACTTCTAATCAGTGGCAATGAACGAGGTAGTCCGTCCACTACTATGTCAGAAAACTCTTCCAACAACTTTTGAACCTCTTTCGGTAAATCATCTACCCTTGTACTGGTTAAAACAATTTTAGGCTTCCTGACCACAATGAATTGCGGTTCCTCCTTCTTCTTAGCCTCTTCCCACTCATGAGAAGTACAGTGTTGCTTACTTCAAGTTTCACCTCTTTGTCCTTAATCGGAAACAACATGTGAGTTCTCCCATTCTTCTCTAGGGTGTATGTGTTCTTTCTCCCATCATGAATCACATTCATGTCATATTTCCACGGTCTACCCAACAATAGATGACAAACATCTATGGGAATAACATCACATAGTATTTCGTCTTTATACCCTCCTATTTTAAATTCAACTAAACATTATTTAGTGACATTTACCTGATGTCCTTTTTGTAGCCACAAAACTTTGTATGGGCTTGGATGTTCAATCGTCTCCAGCTCCATCTTTTCTACCATCTATGTAGAAATGAGATTATCTGTGCTACCACTATCCACGATGACTTTGCATGCCCAGTCTTTGGTCTTGCATGCGGTCTGAAAAATTCTATTCCTTTGCAACGAACTCTCCACCTCCTTCTCTGGTGCTAAGAGAAC
>JASDQU010352800.1:0-12025 GCA_032191745.1 Picea mariana
ATAAAGAAAGGACCTGGCAATTTCTCTGGTGGACGTAGCCCACACTGGGTGAACCACGTAAATCTGTGTCTCTCTTGTATTGTGTATCTTCTGTGTTTTATTTCCACATTTGTTTTATTTTATTGCTCCGTGGTCCTATTTTTCTAACAGAGTTCTCCCCTGCTCATACATAGGGAGAACTAGCACTCCTTTTCCATATTAGGGGGAGTGCTACAGTGCTCTGTTTTCCACTTTAAGGGAGTGTTGATTTGGTTGAGGGAATCTTGGAGGAAATCCCACTTTCTCTAACGACATCTATGGATGGATTGGGTAAGTTTGGCTCGAATTTGACTCCATGGCTACATATAAGGAAGATATCATAGCTATTGGAGACATATCCTCAACTAATTCCAAATATAATAAGGGTATTTGAGCCTCTCAATGCCTATAAATGGAGGCATTTCCATAGTGAAAATGAGGAGAAATCAACAAAAGCATTGTTATTTTGATTGTGGATATTTTGAGCAAGGGTTGGATGAGGAGAACTTGGAGAGGTTGTTGCAACATCATCTGAATATTGTAAGTTTCCTTTTGAAGTTCTCATTAATATACTTGGTCTAATTCCTCCAAGTATGTGTTTACATGTGCTTGTCTATGGTTTTCTTAATCTACATAGATAAATTGATTTTGTCTAATCCATTAGAGTAGGATATAGTCATTTGTTTCTTGTTGTCTATTGCAGGTACTGTTTGGAGCTCAGGGATTGGAGAAACTTGGACAAATGTCGTAAACAAGGTACATCATACTGTTGGATTACTGAGAGGGGGGGTGAATCAGTAATAGAGAAATATAATCCTTTTTAACCATATAATCCAAGTGAAATATCAATGTAGCATTATCATCCAATAACTGCAGAGTAAATAAACAATGAACAAATGAACAATCATACACATACACAGTACACCAGTGTTTTACGTGGAAACCCAAAGCGGGAGAAAACCACAGAATGATTTTTCTTATATGTCTTGAAGAATTACATTCATTGGAAGCACCAACTTCCTTTGTTTTCCATATGTAACTAGAAGGAGGCTCCAACCCCCTATTTTCTCAAGCTACAACCTGAGGGAAGCTCCAACTCCCCAATTCTCTGGCTACAACCAGAAGGAGGCTACAACCCCCTAAGTTATCCAGCTACAACCGGAAGGTGGCTACAACCACCTATCCTTGCCCCGTCCAACCACCCTAAATTATAAGTAGAATGATGAAACCATTATCACACTATCACTGTGAGATATACCATTGTACAACTGTATCAACCTGTACCACTGACCTGCATCCAACCTGTACAACTTCCCTATAATCAATCTGTACCTGAACTGAACATGTATCAAAAAAAATACAACAGGTATGTGACTTGTAGTGTTGTAGCACGCGTATGTACGCACCTTATCTGTTATGCAACCCGCGTATGTATGCGACCAAACTGTTATGCAGCCTGTGTATGCCTTCTAAAAACTAGGGTTTTCTTTCTCTTGAAAACATCTGACCCTCTGTAACTTTTTCACATAAATCTGTAACTTGTCCCTGTATCCAGACTATAATTGTACCATGTGCATGCATCCTCATACATAACTAATCCGGATTATTTTCAGCACGAAATGAGATCGGAGATATAATAAAGAAATGCACAGAGATATCACAGATATTCAATAATATAACAGAAATGTATCAGAGATGCAACCATAAACACAGATATATTGTAATACATGATTTCTATTAATGAAATAAATGTACAGAGACTATAAAAGTACAGAGTGAAAGACTCGCTAGAATGGTGGCAGCTTATCTCTGAGAAGAGATGTGACGGCTACTCGCATTCACAAGAAGATGATTCCAATGAGGCTTTGAAGGCCTTTTTACAATAAACAAGAATGCAAAAATTCCTAGACATCCAAAAACCTAACCCTAGGAGATGAAGTGCAAAAATTCATGTGGGCCCCGTTTGGGTAAGTTAGTATATCAACTTCCCAGGGTCGTAACGTTTGCATATGATCTCTATTTTAGGCGTACGATAGCTCGTTGGAAAGGTATCATCGAGGAGATTCATTTTGGGGCTCAATCATGCCTTTGGATATCATTGAGAACCTCTATCTTGAAAAACCTTCATTTGGGCCCTCAAAATGGCCCCGAAAGTTAAAAACTGCTAAAAATAGTAAATTGCCAAATTTGCCAGAAAACTATTTTGAGCTAGTCGAAAAATGTGGGTGGCCACCGATATCCACTTGGATCAATAAAATTTACCCAAAGCATATATATCTCTCTCTTTTCATGTGCCATATAGGTGTGTGTAATCATGAACAAGTATAATAACCCTCACATGATCTAATCATCAAACCCTTTCTGATATTCAACCTCTCAATACATCAACCACTTCAAAAATACAAGATCTAAACCATGTACCACAAAAACCCTTAGCCATATGACAAGAAATACAAGATGTGCCTCAACAAGGAGCATCAATGATAAATATATCAGCATTGTATTTCTGTAGATCTGACTTATGCAGAAGATCCCATGTAGCCACTAGTATCTCTAGGGAGAATCCTCAAATTTCCATAACCATTTCATATGCATACATCAAAATCCAACTATTCATAGAAATAAGACATACCTTTTGAACCAATGGATAGATCTGATGTATCTGAGCATTATAGACCTTCCTGGGAGCTTGATCTCAGAATCTAGAATCTCTGCATATTCATCTTCTTAGGTTTCCATGGATTTACCAGCATGTACGCACCCTATACACTGCCAGCCCACGTACGCCTCAGTATGTATGCACCCTGTACACTTCCATACCACATACACCTCAGAAAATAGGGTTTTTTAGTATTCACTGTAATTCCGAGAATTTCACCCTCAACCCTTCGTACTACCTTAGACTTTCAAAAATTCAGATTTATTAATGAGTACTTGCAATAAGCCTCACACAACAAAAGATATTCAATGTGTTCAAGTGTGATTAAATGAAAGAGCTTTGCCTCTTATTTATACTTTCATGTAGCAATACATTTTCCTTATTTTTGGGATTTCTCCATTTACTTTATTATTTAAATAATTTATTTTGCAAACACTTTGACTTTTAGAGGCTTCTATATGAATCATGAGGGTCCTCCAACTTCACATGTCCATAAATATCTAACCGTGAGGAGTTATGTGACATTCCACATACCACCAGAAATGGCATGACAAGCACTATCCATGTAGGATAGTTTCACTGAAAAATTCACTGACCTTAATTTCATTATTCTATAATTAAGCATGGGTTCTCTAACCATACTTCTAGGATACCTCAATCAACAAAGTGTCTTCCCGTGAGGGATTTCACCATAAGGGGACCAGTTTGGAGTTCATCCATTTGTACTTCTTATCAACCATGACAAGACAATAATGAGTCATCTTTACATCAAACAAACTTGGGTCCATTACCCAAACCTTTGTGCTACCGGGCTTTCTTCAAGGGTTTACATCAATGAGAACCAACCTT
This sequence comes from Picea mariana, assembly GCA_032191745.1. Taxonomy (NCBI): domain Eukaryota; kingdom Viridiplantae; phylum Streptophyta; class Pinopsida; order Pinales; family Pinaceae; genus Picea; species Picea mariana. Next base: position 3,527 of record JASDQU010352800.1, read on the forward strand.
AATCAACACATACTTCCCCTCCTTCTCTCTTTTTCGATAGAAAAAATGAATCTATAGGAATGGTAGTGTCAAAATGTAACTTTTTGTCTTGGTAGAGGGGTTTGTAATCCAAGGGAAAGTTCACTTGTCTGCAGGGGAATATTTCCATAACACATGGTCCTCCTCCTCCTCCTGCTTATCCTCCACATGAGTCTGCACCATCCACCAATCCTACTACTTCCCGTTCGCATGTGTCTACACCATCCACATCTGATTCTCCTTATCCCCCTCCACATGTGTCTACTCCATCCAGGTTCAATCCTCCACCTCCTTCCCCCTCCACACGTGTCTGCTCTATCCACACTTGGTACTCCTCCTCCTCCCTCTCTACATGTGTTCTCTTCCATCCACATTTGATCCTCCTCCTCCTCCCCTTCCACATGTGTCTACATCATCCACCTATCCTACTGCTTCTCCTCCACATGCGTCACCATCCACAGATCCTCCTCCTCCTCCACTTGTGTCACCATTGATCCTTGTCCTTATCCTCCACATGTGTCATCATCCATTGATCCTCCTCCTCCTCCACATGTGTCAGAAGATTTTGATGCTTAGAACACTATGTTCACATTGGGTACTATTGCACAGGTTGATATTGATAGAGATACATTTGATAATGTACTTTTGTTGACATTTATTTCTAACATAGGTATTGATAGACCCTCTACCTTTGGTAGCAGAGACACGACTGCATCTAACTCTGGTGGTGGACCTAGCTAGTAGTGGTACTGATTGCCCTATATATTGATTGTTTTATATTTGACTCGAGATGTATATATGACATGTTTATTGTAGATTTTGTTGAGATGTATGTTTGACATGTATATTGATATGTATATCACTCATGTATATTATGTTTTTTATATAATGTTTTGGTTGTTGTTGTTTGATTTATTAAATGTATTATGAGTATGCTAATGATTAACATTATTGATGATTTCTCCATTTTTAAATTAAATTTGAGATGTATCACTCTTTTAAATTTATAATTGCCATATAATGCTTAACTTTAGTTTTATGAAATCCTTTAATTTGGATTGCGATTGCAAAATGTTAGAACCATTAATGCCATATAATGTTTAACACTTCTTTAAGGTGAATTGTTTTTGTCCAACAAGATACAATATGTTGATTAAACATATTTAGAAACTAAAATACTTAAATATGATGAGTGAAATGAATGTGATTTGAATAATTATGTATTTTTCACATATTGTAATAATAACATTATAATGCAATTATTCACTAATAATAATAATTTTATTTTTTTAATTTTTATTATTGAAAGATTACAAGACAAAATTATAATACAATTGTTTACTAAAATCACAATTATTATATTTTAATTTTTCCAAATATTTTATTAATTTATACTATCCAACTTTTATAATATATTAAGTTTATTTAATTAAATTTAAAATATTAAATATAAAGAACCCATAACCAATATTTGATCTTATTCCTTTTCTTCTTCCAGGTCCAGGTCTTCTTTCTTTTAATTTGTATCTTATTGTAAAACATACTGTTATTTTTTAACTCCCCAGACAATTATTTTGGGGTGCAACTTTAATGACTTTTCAAACTTCGAATTTTTGAGTCTGGTATTTTTTAAGTGCACTTATCATATTCTCTTTTGTTTTTAATGGCATAGTCATTTAAAATTCTCTGCATTGTGGACTTATACTTTGTCTTTCTTATGAATGTTACCAAAATCTTATTATGTTGTGATGGATGTGAGGAATGTGTTTTTTTTATTTGATGGTTTCTTCATTTCTTTATAATATTGTGTAAATATTATATTTTAGTTCTTTAAAATGTTCTCTGTCCTTTTCTCAGGAACGTTTCTTTTTTAATATATATATTTGCATGCTAAACTATATTTTCAAGCAACAAATATTTTGGGGTTTGTTGTTTAGCATTCTCCTATTTGATAGTATAGTCCAAGATCGACAAGCTATATATTTCTGACAATAACATAGGAGTGCCACCTCTATAAAAACATAGGGGGATTTTATCATCGTGAGGTTGTTGTTTGGATCTTGATCAATTTGAATATCATCAAATTCCTGTCAATAAATGTATCATTTATTTTTCTATAGTTCTCTATATTTTGTTGTTTCTATTTGTATTCATCATCGTTATTTAATTCCGCTTTCCATAATACATCTGGTACCTTACACAGTCAAAGTTGGAAAGGTCAACACTTGGGTCCACTTAGGATTGGAGGGGCTAGGCAGTGTAAGAAAATTATTGTATAAATGATGGATTCCTCAATGGTTGTAAGGCATCGATTAATCATTGATCATAATTAACCAAGAGTGTAGAGAAAATTTGTGATTGTGCTAAGTTCAGGGTTAGGCACATCAGGGTGAATTTAACTAGCTAAGTGCGAAGAAGAAGAAGAAATGACCTATAGGACACATGCCTATGATAGCTTCATGGGTTGGATTGTGCAAGTGTGTTGGGTAGTAGGAATAATGAAATATTTCCTTAGACTTATTGTACATATGTAATAGAGTTGCATGAAGAAGGTTTCAACTCCCTTGTTGTATATCTGTAATATTATTCATCTAAATAAAGTTAAGGAACCTACCTTGGGTGCTACCTATACATGTTGTGTTGTGGACTCTTTATTTTTTGGATGTTACTATTAATTTATTTTCTTTGTGTTGTCTAAGAATTGAAATATTGGGATGTTTTAAAGTCAACATTTGGATGTGTTCCTACTATTGAATGAACATGGTTGAGTAGGATTTTGTTGAATTTGATAGATTGTAGCTTAAGGTGAAGTTATGGGCAGACCTTAAGTGAATAGTCGTAGTCTGTAGTAGTGTATATATCCTAGCCAAGCCCCTATGACCGAGGAAATGAAGTGCCACATGACCTCATGTGCTAAAATAGACATGGGGTAAACTCAAGTTTGCAAAGAAAATTTTGGGAATACTGTAAGTCCGTGATAAGTGGTATCAAAGAATACTCTTCACTACTTTCTTAAGGAAATGTGGTATCGGAGTTGACTTGGATACATTTTGGTGTTTTTCACCATTTTCACTACCATGACAAGTGATATCACACTTTTTTAGCCTTATTTCATGGAAGAGTGGCCAAAAATACCATAGAAGAAGTAAGACTAGAAAGTGTGGCACTTGGATAGTTGCACAACATTCTTATTAGAGGTTGAGTTGTTGTACAATTATAAGGTAATTGTAGTAGCACTGGACACTTAGGTTGTAGCTACAATAAAAGGAAGCAAGAACAACATATGCATCCAATATCATTGCAACAAATGTGGGAAAAAAATATTTTTTCAAAGGAAGTAATGAATAGTGAGTAGTTGCACGAGTAATTTTGGTAATTATAGCGTAAAGTGGTTGGAGAAGTCAACTATGGATGAATGCATGAATATGGACAATAAAATTGAAGGAAATAAGTTCCTGAGGATGTTATCGGGGATGACAATGGATATGTTTTTGGGAGGATGTAAGGCCCTAGCCTTGATTGACTTTTGAAACCTCCGTTCCATGATCACCTCAGTGGTCACTGACCAAAATGGATAGACTTGTTGTAATTTTGATGGCTAGAAGAGTCATTTTTTTATTTCCTTGGCTTGTTGTCAAGGCGCACCATGGACATGACAAACACCCTTGCCTATAGACTGGGTGCACCAAAAACCTTGGCAATTAACATTAGTTGGTGAGACCAAGAGAATGTTGGAAGGGAACTTGGAAAGAGAAGGAAAAGAGGGTTGTTGTGGTCCTCCTCATTTATACACATGCACTAAGAATGATATAAAAATTAGCATAAAGAACTTGACTGTATTTTATAGACTTGGGTGCTTGGGATACATGAATGAAACGGATTATTTTTGAAACGAAATGAAAGAAGAGATATTACAATGAAATACACATAAAAATTGCTAGAAACAAAGAAATACAACAATACATGATTTATATTAATGAAAGAAATGTACAGAGACTGTAAAAATACAGAGTATAAGACTTTCTAGAATGTTGGCAGCTTTATCTCTGAGAAGAGACGTGACAGCTACGCTCATTCGCAAGAAGATGAGTATAATGAGGCTCTGAAGGAATTTTTATGATAAACATGAATGAAAATCCCTAGATATCCAAAAACCTAACCCTAGGAGATGAAGCACCAAAATTCATGTGGGCCCCGTTGGGGTAAGTTAGTACATTAACTTCTCGGGGTCATAACTTTTGCATACGATATTTGTTTTAGGTGTGTGATAGCCCATTGGAAAGGTCTTTTCAAGAAATATGCATTATGCCTTCAAAATATAACTCTGTCTATAGTTTGACTCCGTCAATCCAATAAAACATTGTTTAGGGTCCCAAAATGGCCCTGAAAGTACAAAAATATGGACTGACATTAAAAATTCCAAAATAATCTAGTTGGAATAGGTGGGCGGCCACCAATATCCACTTGGATGTTGTGTAGGGATTCAGGAGAAACTTGGAAGTGCAGAACCCACAATTTCAAATAAATCTCCCCATTACAAAGAAACGTGTTGAAATGAAAACTATCAAGATGAGCCAGTTGGACTTTAGAACATGTGGGTGGCCACAAATATCAAACTAGATCAGTCCTTCCCCCTTAGGAAGCAATGGTATCCATTGCATTGAGTTCCCAGGGAAGAGGGGAAAGCATTTTTTGAATCTGAATCTTGGTGAGTTGTGTGCCTTGTTGGAGAAGTTGCACTACTTGGTCTATGGAAGGCTGTCACGAACATGTTGCTGGTGGGGTTGAATCTGTTCCACCAACCTATTTTCTTTTGGCTTGATGGGGAATTGTGTAGGCACCATCATAGGTGAAGAAACAATATATTCTTTTTCTTAAGCAATCTACTTCTGCTGGATAGAAAGTGTTGAGGTTGCAACGGTTGCAATGGCCTTCTGTGCATCCTTTCAATAGACTATGAAGAGGATGAATTTTTCAGTATGAGATATTACCTTGCGACACTATTTTGGTGGAACAGTAGTCAAAACTACTTTTGGTATCCTATAGAGTTGACCCCCTAAATCAATAATGACACTATGGGGTCGAGACTCATAAAAATCATGATGTTTCAAATATATGGTTGTCCCGAAACAACATCACAAACATCAAGGGAGGAAACATCACCCACTACCTCATCTTTGAAGGGTTGGATGCCATGGGACAGGCGGCATTGTTGGGTGACACAAAGATCTCGTCCCTGGTGAAGCCACAATATATTTTATGGTTGCAGGTGTGGTGTTGTCGACAACCCCAATTGTTTGACTGCCTCAACTGAGATGAGGTTATTTTGGATGTCGTTATTAACAATGAAATGAAATGGGGTCCCCTTAACCCACATCTGTGAATGGAAGAGGCACTCCCCCTCTTCAGGATATATTGGTTCTTCTAGTTTAATTGTTGCGGTCGCGACAATAGTAGTGGGGTCTGCGACGATGATTTGTATGTTTTCAATATTTTATGGATCAGATTCTGAATCAGGGGTCGGCTCCTTGTCTTTGAACTCAACCACCAATGACTATTTTGAGCAACATTCATCGATCTTGTTCCAGGTTATTTTTTGATCCAGGTGGATATCGATGGCCACCCATATTTTCCAACTGGCTCAAAACTGTTTTCTGCAATTTTGGTAATTTACTATTTTTAGCAGTTTTTACTTTCAAGGCCATTTTGAGGGACTAAATGAAGGTTTTTTGGGATCTCACTTCTCAATGGTAGCTGAAGGCTCCGATCAATCCCCCTAAATGAATCTCCTCAACGATACCTTTCCAACGAGCTATCGTGTGCCCCAAACAGAGATCATATGCCAAAGTTATGCCCCCGGGAAGTTGATACACCAAACTACCTAAAACGAGGTCCACAAAACTGTTGGCTTTTCATCTTCCGGGGTTAGGGTTTTTTGTTTTCTTTATGATAAAAATTCCTTTGGAGCATCATTGTAAAATCATATTCTTTTTAATTTGAGTAGCGGACACATCTCTTCTCAGAGATAAGCTGCCACCAATCTAGCGAGTCTTTCACTTTGTATTTTTATAGTCTTTGTACATTTTCGCTCATTAATAGAAAATTGAGTATTATTGTATCTCTATGTTTATGGTTGCATCTCTGATACATTTATGTTATATTATTGGATATCCGAGATATCTCTGTACATTGCTTTATTATATATCCTCTCTCATTTCATGCCGAAAATAATCCGGATCATTTTGTGGAAGTCACACCACTTCCCAGTGTCATTCTTCGTCTTTCCTTTACCCTTATTTTCCTGTGTCTTTTACTAGTTGTCAGGAGGCTCTTGGTTAGGGTCGTCTTTACCATGCTGTGGTTTTTTTGGATTTTTAGACCCGAACTCCCATTTGTTCTGATGCCTAAATTTCTTCTTGATTTTGACAACATATCGATAGGTAGCTCCCAATGATGAGATGTTTAGGAAATCCATTTCGGTTTGGATGTACCTATGCAAAGCCCCATGGTATTTCAAAACCATATTTCACTCAGAGCACTTGATACCAATATTGGTGCGCAAGGTATGGAAAGTATTTGTGAACTCCGACACTGTTTGGCTCTTCTCTTGTCGCAATGTGGTCCATCTCATGTACGAGTTTTCATAGTTATCAATAGGGTAGTATTGTTCCTTGAACGCATCCAAAAACAAAATCCTTAGTGGGCTCAACCCCATATATTCCAAATTAATCTGTGGAACTTTTCTCCTAGTAAGTTTCCCACCAATGTTTTACATGGGGGAGATCCTTGAGGAGTGTGAATTTGACCTTTTCCCTGTCAAAAAAATTGTGAACAGAGAAATAACCTTCTAGCAAATTTAACCATTTTTCTAAGGCATTTGCATATATCTGACCTTAAATATGGGAATATCAAAATTAACTTGTAACTTTAAGGGAAATGTTCCTCCAAAGTGGTCACTTGATGAATATGCTCATGTTTCTATCGGTAGGCGTTGAAGGACGTGGAAAAAATTCTCTATCATTTCGTCTCTCTGTCACGCGAGAGATTTCTCAAGCAACAAGCTAATAGAATCTTCTGCTCCACCATTTTTATTTTCTTCTGCCATAGAGGGTTTCTTGGGCATGCGAGGGTGATTTTCCTCAAGAGAGACAATCTCGAGACCCAACTTACTATACATGGACCTCGTCGGGGACATGCACTGAAAAATGATCAAGTGCAGCCTACTCTAATACCATTGATCCAGATTATTTTCGGAATGAAATGAAGGCAGAGATATTACAATGAAATACACATAAAAATTGCTAGAAATAGAGAAATACATCAATACATGATTTATATCAATGAAATAAATGTACAAAGACTGTAAAAATACAGAGTGCAAGACTCCCTAGAATGGTGGTAGATTATCTTTGAGAAGAGATGTGATGGCTACGATCATTCACAAGAAGATGAGTACAATGAGGCTTTGAAGGCCTTGTTATGATAAACATGAATTCCAAAACCCTATACATCCAAAAACCTAACCCTAGGATATGAAGCGCCAAAATTCATGTGGGCCCCATTGGGGTAAGTTAGTACATCAACTTCCTGAGGTCATAACTTTTGCATACGATCTTCATTTTACGCGTGTGATAGCCTGTTGGAAAGTTCTTTTTGAGAACTATGCATTATGTTGTCAAAATTGGTCTCCATATACATTTTGACCATGGCAAGCCAAGAAAACATTGTTTAGGGCCCCAAAACGACCCTAGAAGTACATAAAGATGTAGAGACATGATAACTTCCAAAATAAGCCAATTGGAATAGCTGGGCGACCACTAGTATCCACCTGGATGTTGTGTAGGGATTCAAGACAGCCCTGGAAGTGCACAACCCACAATTACAAAGAAATGTCCCCATTACAGAGAAACGTGTTGAACTGAAAATTGTCAAGATGAGCTAGTTGGACTTTGGAACAGGTGGGATCAATGCAAACCAAAGAAGTTGGGAGTTTCACACTTGGGGGTTGTAATAGATGGTAGAAGAATATTTGGGAACATGTATCCATGGATCACAATCATGGGACATGCTCACTAAGAAAACATCCAATAGGCACACAATAATTAGGTAGACATCCACTATATTCACTTGGGAACACTTATGGGTATAATGGATTCACTTGGGTGCAATTTGGATGCATTTGGGTGCAATTTTAGGCACACTGGACACACTTGGGCTCACTTGGACAGACTTGGACACACTTTGTTGAGTTATTACACATGGTTGGGCCCACTATCAGGCACACTTGGACACACTGTTGAGCACACTTGGGCACATTGGGAACAATTTAGCACACATGTTGGGTGCACCATTTGTTAGAAAAACAGGACCGCGGAGCAATAAAATATAACAAATGCAGAAACAAAACACAGAAGACACACAATACAAGAGAGACACATATTTACGTGGTTCACCCAGTGTGGGCTACGTCCACCAGAGAAA
>JASDQU010352805.1:0-12115 GCA_032191745.1 Picea mariana
CCTACTGCTCAAATCTGTTCTCCCTCTCTGCGTTCCTCCCGAGGCTTAAACTTCATGTACCTTATGCAGATCCGGTGACTGACGGGTATCTGCTTCCAATCTGATGGCTCAAATCACTTCTTCTGCATGCCTACTCCTGCGCTTAACCTCTGCACAGCTTTTGCAGATCTGACGACTGTCGGCCTTTCGGGAAATTTGAATGGGATCCAACGGTCACCATCTTCCTTCTCCTCTGCAAACTCCTGTATCTCGAGATTTGTTGCGCACGTTTTCCTCAATACTGTTCCTCCTGAGCTTTTACGTTTAAATCTCTTATCCTGCCATCTCCACTGTTGTCATCAATGACAAGCATTCGTTGTCTGTTCACTGAATTTGCCAGCAGGGTATGGGTCCATGGGGTTAAAAAAAAAGGTTAAAAATGATAGGTATCATAGTGATTAGGAAAAAAGAGGAATCCAATGAGATAGGTCTCAAATAAGGTTGAGGGTAGGAGTTATACTCCGACCTAAATAATATTGCAGTGTCAAAATGCCCAAATTCTTAATAGAAAAAATTGTGTAGTAATTTCACAACTAGAATGTAGGAGGCAAGGTTGCATGGCCAAAGTATTCTTTATATTTCTTTTCAGGATGTTCCCCCTTGGTTAAGGTTTGAAGGGTACCTATGGACAAGGTTTTTCCCTGTGTTGTAGCTCTACGATATATGTGCAAGGTCGAATAATAGTACTTTGCCCAATATCTCAGGGTGCCAACTAAGGAGGCTCGACTATACCCTTAGTCGTACTACCTAATTACCCAAGTACTAGAGAGTATCTTCCTTAGTTTTGTTCTCGGTGGCACTATAAGTAGTCAGGAGGCCAATCGGTTGATCTAGGGTTGGTTTTAGGAGACCTAGGGGACTCCCTATATATCTGTCATACGCGGGAGTGATGCTCATGTACAGATTTTGTATGATGTGGTACTACTCGAGGGGTACCAATAGGGGCTACAGAGGTCTCCAAAAAGGGTGAAACTTTCTGTAACACCTGCATGTAGTCTTCCCCACTGCAGGTTTACCTGTTGAATGACATATATCTGTACTTTAAAGATGTTAGAAATATACATATCTACCATGGAAAAAAAATTTACCCACAATTCATGCCAAGGAAATTTCTCTAATACCACTTGTAAAGTACCAGATGTAATATAATATGCATAAATAGGAATATTCAGTATATATCAATGGAACAACTAAATATTGAGAGAGAAATACCAAAAATAATACCTTTATTCAAAGAAAGAAATGTTCGCTTTCCTCTTCAAGGGGGAAACCTCTAGCAAAGAAAAGAGCTATTACAATAATTATCAAGACAATATTTCTCATGCCTCCTACTCTTATTTATACTAATTACATTTTTTAAAGAAGATTCTAGAGGAAGATATTTCTAGAAGTGGAAGCTTCTATTAGGTCTTCTTACATTGACTTGTTCACAATTATTAAATAGGAATTACTAACTAATGCCATCCTTTATTACATGGAAAATATATTATTGTATCTACATGATGGGTTAGGTCCCTAACATTAAGTGACTCTGGCGATTAATGACAGGATAGTGACCAAAAAGGTACCAATGGTAGTTAACGAATGAAGTGATAGTGACAGAGCACGAATTTGAAACTTGCAAGTTACTAAATACGAAAAGATTTGATTCGGACCTCCTCGACCATAAAGGTGATATTCAGGCTACAAAAATTGACAATGTCAATTGGACTCTATGACAAGTGAGAATTGGACACGTCATTATTTTATTGACATAAAAGGGAAAGAAAAAAACAATTGAAATCCTACCTACCGAATTCACTCTTGGTGATAGAAGCATTGTGAAAATTATCTTATTAAGCATAAATATAGGGATTTAGGCATGCACCATTCACCCATCCTGGATGAAGAATACCATCAAGTTGTGCGAGTTTGAAAGCTCCAAATTCATGAATTTCCGCAACTATAAAATGTCCAAGCCAATGCATTTGTAGTTTCCCTGGATGTTTTTGATACTTACTATCATATAAAAAAACTTTTTCACCCTGCTTAAACATCTTGGTCTTAATGTTCCTATCATGTCAAGCTTTTTATCGAGCCTTCTCCACTGTTTAATGAAAATCTGCGAAAAATTGGGCTTCATCCAATGCCAACAATTGTGTGATCCATTACACAACTGATTCACCATCTATCATGTGAGTGACATGTGCGATATATAAGATCAAAGTGATGAATTCGGTGGGGATGACTACTTCTCTTACATAAACTAGTTGGAATGGAGTATTTTGTGCCATTTCTTTGTGGTATTCCTGTAAGCCCATAACATTGTTGGAACCCCATCATCCCAGTCATCCATATTTGCACAACATACTTTGGTTAATCCTCTCTCCAAAATATTGTTAGAGGCTTCAACTGTACCATTTTCTTGTGGATGATACGGGCTAATTTTGTGATGTTGTTGTAAATCCTAACCTTGTACAATATCTACTGCAAACGAATATTCAATAAAAGAACAAAAAATATACAATGGAAAATACAAACATTACACAGAGATTTTTCCCCTGGAAACCCAAACCAGGAAAACCAACATATTCTATATTCATTCATATGTGTTACATTGTTTACAATAAAATATACATATAGGAGCCAACGACATCCAAAACCCTAACCCAATGACCTGGATTAGTCCACAACCCTAATTCCTTAACCAAAAATAGAAAACCATTGGCAAAAACCATGGGCCGAAAAACCACCTAAATATGTGACATGTTTCCCAAGGCACGTGACACGTTTCTTGAAGCACGTGACACATTTCCCGAGGCATGTGACATGTGAAACTACTACTCGTGCAAAGAATATAACACATACCCAACATTTGGATTAGGAAATCACGAGTGAGAGTGGATACAGTCTCATTGATGAAATTGGCACCTTGATAACTAGTCAAACTCCGAGGACACCCAAACCTAGTGATGATGTTATAAAAAATAAACTTGGTTGCAGTATTTGTAGAACAACCACAGACTAGTTTTGCTTCAGCCTAGTGGTTAATATAGTTGGTAGCAGTGATAATATGCCTAGCTTTTGAGTGCTTGGTTGGTGGATTGATCGGTCCTATGAAATCAACTACCCATTTCTCAAATGATTGAATATCTTGAATATGATGTAGGGGAAAGTCATCCATGTGCGATGGTTTACCAACCCTCTAACAAACATCATAAGCCCTGGCATAATATTTGGCATCTTTGAAGACAGTAGGCCACCATAATCCAGCTTGTAATATTTTATGGGAAGTCTCTTTTCCTCCGAAATTTCCTCTCGCAACTTCGTAGTGGCATTTCCACAAGATTGTTGGCCTCTCATGATCAAGTATAGATATTTGAAGGATGTTTTCCAATCCCAATTTATGCAAATCATGTGCGATCAACTGATAATCAACAACATGGACCACCGGATGCCTCTTTTGAGTTGTGGAATACCCATCAGGCATAGTACAAGTAATGAGAAACAAGGAAATGTTTGAAAGGTAATTGGGAATAGCCTCAATATTAAAGAGATCTGCATCAAGGAGATGATCATAAATAGATCTACCACTCTTCCTTGATTATAATCGAGAGATATGATCAGGGCCAACATTTAATTTTCCTGGATTGACAATGACTTCAAAGGATAAATCTTGAAACAACAACAACCATCTTCAAATTCTACCTTCTAACATAGGCTTATTAACCAAATATTTTAGAGTGGAACGATAAGTAAAGAATTTAAAATGGCCTCCAAACAAATAATATCTAAACTTTTGCAAAGCATAAACCATTTCCAAACCTTCCCTTTCGATGGTAGTATAGTTGTGCTCATCTTGTGAAATCTTACTTCTAGCAAAGTAGATGGGATGATCTAGGTTCCTTCACTAGGTTGTGCAAGGATAGCCTGAGAATCCATCTGTAAAAGAATAGGCTTTATTACCCACTACTTGATCAATGACTTCATCACTAAAGGTTTGTGTACACAAGGTGAGTTCAAACTCCTTTAATCCACATAGACTCTTATATCATCAATACCCTTCTTGCTCTAGATTACAATAGGACCGATCCACTCTGCATTATCCATAGGGAATATTATCCCAACTGCTAACATTCAATTTATCTCCTTCTTAACCTTTTCCTTGACTCACAGATTAAATGATACAGTTTGTGTTTAACTGGATTATCCTTGGGTTTAAAGTGAATATTCATTTCTCCTAAATATCCCTTAATCCCTTTCAACTTTGAAAAGATCTTAGGAAACAGATCTTCATACTCTCACAAAAGAGCTTGTGTCTCTATCATATTTTTTCCATCCCAATAGTCACATATAGATGCCATATTAGGATGTTCTTCACTCCCTATGTTTACTTTCCACAACCATAAACATTGAGTCTAGGAGCTGATGATATCACCTGATATGGTATCCTTGAATTCTCTTATTCTGGTGGATTCCTAGAAGGTTAAATGTCTGATTTTCTCCAAGTCCTTTGGATCTTCATGGTCTTTATCAACTTTACCACAAGCCATGGGTACTCTCATAGGGGATGAATATAATCTATATTAAATCAAGTGTTCATGCTCATAGAAAACTATAAGTGGATATTTAGGCATAACCTCAGTACTAAACAATATCTTCTTAATTTGTTGGAGCACAATTGTGATTTTGGGTGCCTTACTAGAGAACAAGAAATCATGGAAGAACTAGTTCTAAAATGTCTTCTTTTTTTCTTGTGTATGTACCAAGATTTCAGAATTGTTCTGAGAGAATGAAAAAAGTTATTTGTCCATAGAGAGGATGGGAGTTGTGTATCCTTCCACACTTGTAAATAATGCTCAATGTGTGCAACTGGGGACTTACCATCATATATATCAAAGGATAGTAGTTGAATCTTCTACTTATGATATTGTCTCAGTTGCACTATTTGTGTTAGTGGAAGGAACCGATGTTGTATAGTGATCTTGACTTCATCCCAAGTAGACATAGTTTCTTTGTGAGTAGCCAACTACCTGGCTGGAGAAGATGTCAAGGATAGGTCAAGTGTTGATATTATGTGTTTTTCCACAACCCCACCCTCCATATTAATGATAAAACTTTGTAAATTCAAGGTACCATCATATGTTGCACACTCCTTGATCTCCATTCCAATCCAACTTACTGCTTGGACAATTGTGCAATGCCTTGAAAAGTTCTCATACCTACCTTGTTTCCAGTTGTCCCAAGCAACTTCACAATCTTCATCTATAGACTGAATACTTTTCCAACTTATGGATCCACTTGCAATGGGACTAATCTAATATTCTCATTTTCTTGCAGTCATAGTGTAGAGTTGATCCAGAGAATCCTGTTCCATATTCTCATCTATCGAGTCACTATACCATGGACCTTGATATGGATCTAGAGGTTGGGTTACTTTCATGCCATCAAATTCAAAGGTCATAATTTATTTCTTAATATCTATTATAGCATAGCTCTCATAGGCCCAGTCAATGCCTAACAAAGATAGGTACGAATATTTTTCTCCCATTATTTCAATGACTTCAAAGTATGCCACTATTTTGAAACCAACCAAATTCAATTCAACATTTTGCAGTCTATCTATTAGATAAATGCAGTATTGATTCTCCATCTGCAACTGACTAGGGGAATATACAAGTTTACGCTTACCCATCACTTCCAAGTTTTCCTTGGAAATATATTGACATCAGAACCTCAGTCCAACATTATGTCCCTGATCTCATAGTCATAAATGTGAGCATTCAACCATAATTCTCTCCGAGTTCTCGTCTTCCTTTTTTGTATCCTACTTGCATTCCTTGTTGGTATGTTAGCAGCAATGGACTCTTCTAAGATTCCTTTGATTCCCAAGGCCCTTTTGAGTATTTTCCACAATTTTCCAATAAGTCATTCATCATCCAAAATGTCAGAAAATAGTTGTAACCATAGATCAACAACCTTTTGTCACTTACCTAGGGGCTCCATCTGAGTAGGTGATTCTCCAGTGACTCTTGGTTGGTGAGGATTTGGCTTCGAAATTGGTTCTGCAACTTCATCCATTTCATAACTAGACAGTTGGATGAACATCTCCACTTTGTCTTTGAAAAATCCCTTCTACCTTACAGTCTTATACTTGGTATTCTCAAGTACTTCCTTTTGGATCTTATCTTATGAGGACTTTCAATATCATCATCAGTCTCGGTTCCTCCTCTAGTTATAATATTAATATTGAGATATTTTCCCTTGGCTATAGATTTAGGTTCATAATTTATCAGATTGGCCCCTCTTTGCCTCATATGGTCTTCCCACATGGCAATCTAAATTGGGAAATCTTCAGTGGAATGGGCATTATTTCTATAGTGGGAACACCATGGTCTTCTTGGGAGCAGAAAATCCATTGTGATATTCCCTTGCTCATCACATTTGCAGTAGTAGTATGTTCCCCTTCTTCTATTCCATCATCCTCTAAAGTTTCCTCCAACTTGACAACCTCCTTTGAACCCTTCAAGAGTTTCATTGACTCTGAATTCAAAACGATCCAATCTGTCATCTAGAGCATCCAAAGCTCTACATTGGTTGGTAGTATAAGTAGGGGACCCACAAAATTCACAATATACTATATTCGGAACAGAGGTGTACTTTTTTAGAATAGGGAAGTGCTTAGGAGAGTGCCCATGACTTCTACAAATCTCGAAATACTCATTTATTTAGCCTCCTTAATTCACAACTCCTCTTGATGGTCCTACTGGTGGAGGTGTCATCACGTGAGTGGGGGGTATTGAACCCATCAATATTGGGAATTTAGCTATTGTATGACCTTCAATATAATAGCCAGTACACAATACATTTGGTCAACCTTCTCTTGGAAGGGTCAACTCTTGGATATTGTCAGTTAACACATAGATCTTTCCTTGCAGTTGTGTGATAATATGATCTTTAGGTGGTCTCATCACTCGCAATATTACAGGGTAGCCTATCATAGCCGCAATCTTCATGGCTGGTTCCAACGCTTCTTCTAAAGTAGTTATTCTTTGCTTGGTCAATGGGATTCGGGTTAGTAGTAACAAACCCTAAATAAATCATTCTCTCTGGTGATCCTCATGGATAGGCTTTGCTAATTTCCCTATCACATCCTTTAATATTTATTTATGTTCCCATACAGACTCACCATCTCTTTGTTTTATCTCCCACAACTCGGAGAGAGCTTGTTTCTATGACCGAGGTAAGAAAAATTATGTGATAAACTCCTACTTAACCTAGGTTAAATAGAAAGGATTCCCTTGAGTATTCCTTAGCTCAATAGATTTCATATACCATTTTAAAGCTTGACCCCTCAAAGTAGTCTGGAACTCAACCAATTTGTTTGTTTCTAAAGTTCCATGAGAGCTCCAAATGGATTCACAAAGAAACCAGTGTTTCTCACGTCATCATCCCATTTGCAAAAAACTTATGGGTACTAAGTAAGGGACACCACGTGTTGATGCACCATCGATGGACTTAGAGATCCTATCAATATGAACCCCGAGGGTCCTGGTTTTGATATAACTGAAACACTCTCCACACTGCTAATACTACTACTACTTGAACTTGATGTATTGGGAGGGTTATAAATGATAAAAAAATACAAAAACATTGATTGTAGAGATTACCAAATTTTTAGATGGCGTTAGGGGAATAGGTGACTTAGGGCTGGGGCCTTTTCCTACAAAATTAAGTTCTTTGATTTTGGGGGGTCACATTTTCTTGCAAGGTTTCATCTACCTTGTGATGCAGTCCCACATTCTCTGGAGCTATGGGTTCTGACTCTCTCATGGCTCCCTCTGAGGTCTCTGCTAAGAATTCTTCTTCAGTGGTGGCATCTATCTTTACTTCTTCATATTTTTCTCCTAAGGTTCCCTTCTCCTGTCTTCTTCCTGCAGAATGTTCACCTCTCTCACCAAATTTCTCCTACAACCATCAACTGACCAACCTTTCGTGTCTTTGCAACTCTCACAATTTCTCTAATTATTTTCTTTGACTACCATCACAATCAATCTCCTTTCACAATTGATCATGTCTCTTCATTACCTTTCTCATATAGTTCCACCACCTCTTTTCAGTAGCCACAAGCCTCCTTAGAGCTCATTAATTTCTTGCGGTCTTCTCTTGTTGTCCCCCATATCTAGAAACTCCTTTCTTATTGGTTCATGACCCTCCCACAAATAACCTTATTGGTTCCTTTCTCCTGTCTTCTTCCTGCAGAATGTTCACCTCTCTCACCAAGATTTTTGATAAAGGGATTTTTGACAAAAATATTCCTCTGGATCCTTCTTGAAATATGGCTTCTTATTTCAAGAAAGATTGGTGGTTCTCTACACAAAACGCGATAATATATCCTTCTAGGGTAGTCTGCACCTAGAAATCCACAACACGAGATATTTGATGATC
This sequence comes from Picea mariana, assembly GCA_032191745.1. Lineage (NCBI taxonomy): Eukaryota > Viridiplantae > Streptophyta > Pinopsida > Pinales > Pinaceae > Picea > Picea mariana. Next base: position 8,467 of record JASDQU010352805.1, read on the forward strand.
TAACCGGTGAAGATCTTCTAATCACTCAACGGTCTAGTTATATCTTCTCTTGACTCGATCTTTATATTCTGATGCTTCTTCCAGTATCTGTAGCCATTGAAATACCTCTTCAGGGAATCAAATCCAAAATGTCTTGTACTGGTCACTCGCAAGTTCCGAATAAAAGATAGCGCTTTTCACAACCCTAAAGGTTTTGTGTCATAACTTATCTTCTTGTTGTATAAACTCATCACACCTTCTTTCCCGCAAATTCTCAACATTAGAATTAAAGATATGATGAGGCATCCTAAAAAAACTCACTTTAAAGCTGGGTCCTACCAACAAAACCATTTGTTTATGCAAAATTGATACTAGGGTTCTCGGAGGTTACCAACAAAAAGTACCACTATAGTCTAGGAGCCCTGAAATATGCAACCTTTCGCAAGGGAAGGAGATCTCACTAGAAGTGCCTCCAAGATGTGTGTTTGTTGAAGTGAGTTAAAGAGAATACATGATCAGGTTTAGCATTAACATATTTAGATTCATACTTCAATACACAAAAAGACATTCTTAGATAGTAAGTAAATGCAAAATATACATGACAAAAGCAATTGTGCAACATAGAAATTATGGATTCATACACAATATAACAAAATTTTAGGGCCCGAGTAATCTCTTATATTAGTAGCATCTCAAAACTAGTCATATATAGAGGGCATCTCTCATAAAATTGCTTGTGCAGTGGAAACTATTCCCAGATACCCATTACATACTCTAAGCTTCTACGCAAGCATAGTAACATTCAAGAACCCTTTAAAATAGCTCTAGAGACTAACTCAATAATAGTGGTGATAATAATAAACCTGTGGAAATAGTGGTAATACTTGTAACCCTTTCCCCATTACATAGCTTCATATTTATAGTTTTCCCTCAGGTGCTTCTTGGATTCTTAATTCTGTTGTTTTTCCTTACATGCGCTCTAGGCTCTTGGCTCTTTCCATTGCTCATCCAGTTGGCACATGATGTTGTTGTTTGTTTTCACTGCTGGCACACTTTTCAGTTAGCTTCTTGCTTGTCTAACTATTTTCCACCACTTCAATTATTTTGTTGAGTTGTTGTGCTTTCTGCAAAACTTTAGCATTTCCACAAAATTGACACTTCACAAAATGGATGGCCCAACAACAATTATTTGTGACGAACATCTATTTCATAAAATATCTCCATCAAATGCCATGTGGAAACTTTGTATATCAAATATTTGACATACTGTGGCACCGTCGAGAGTGCGACAAAAGGGGTTCGACTAATAACTGGAAATTTGGTTTGTTAAAATCTAGACAAGAGTCCATTGGATGGGCATTGGAACGGCATCGGAAAATGACCCAAGTGTACTAGTATTCCTCGTGCTCGTAAATCAAAGGATAAAATTAAACAAATTAACTTTCTTTCATGTTAAAACATGGCAATTAGCCATTATTGGGGGTCATTAGTGTGATTAGTGTGATAATGGCGATTTGAATTATTAATGATGATAATTCATTTAGATATATTGTGCCTCTAGTTTTTAACTATGCATGGGTTTTTTTACTACATAAGGTTCTATGAATAGGCAATTTTGTTACATTGACGCGACGATTCTAAGAATAGGCAATTTCATTACAATGATGTGGAGATTTTTTAGATTTTTTTACTACATGTGGGGATTACTGTCGATTGGGTATGAATAGGAAATTATGTTACATTGACACAATGATTTTGAGAATAAGCAATTCCATTACAATGACATGGAGATTTTTAGTTTTTTTAATTACGTGTGGGTATTATTGTCGATTGGGTTATTGGAAATTTTTTACTGTCGATCAAGTTCTCTACTGCATATCATTGAAACGTTTTTTATTCCATTTTTCATTCACAGTGGATTTTTTTATGTGCAGTCTCTTTTCCTCTGAAATTTCCTCTCGCAACTTCGCAGTGGAATTCCTCAAGATTGTTGGCCGCTCATGATAAAGTATAGATATTCGAAGGATTTTTTCCAATCCCAATTTATACAACTCATGTGTGATCAATTGATAATCAACAACATGGACCACTAGATGCCTCTTCTGGGTTGTGGAATACCCATCGGGCATAGTACGAGTAATGAGAAACAATGCAATGTCTAAAATGTAATTGGGAATAGCTTCAATCTTAAAGATATCTGCATCAAGGAGCTGATCATAAATAGCTCTGCCACTCTTCCCTGATTCTAATCGAGAGAGATGATCAGGGCCAACATTTATTTTTCCTGGATTGACAATGACTTCAAAGGATAACTCTTGAAACAACAACAACCATCTTCAATTTCTACCTTCTAACATAGGCATATTAACCATATATTTTAGAGTGGAATGATAAGTAAAGAATTTAAAATGGCCTCCTAACAAATAATGTCTAAACTTTTGCAAAGCATAAACCATTTCCAAATCTTCCCTTTCAATGGTAGTATAGTTGCACTCAGCTTGAGAAATATTCTTGCTAGCAAAGTAGATGGGATGATATAGGTTCCTTCACTAGGTTGTGCAAGGATTGAACCCAAAGAAATTCTAGAAGCATCAATGTCTACATGGAATTCCACTTGCCAATTTGGGTATACTAGAATAGGTGCAGTACTCAAATTTGTTTTTAGGGTGTCAAAATCTTGACCACACTATGGCTTCCAACTAAATGCTTCATATTTCTTCATCAATTACTCCAAAAGGGCAGTGATTCTTGCATAGTTCCTAATAAACCTGTTGTAGTGTCCAGTGTGGTCCAATGTTGACCAAAACTATTTAGCACTCATAGGCAGAGGCATATTTAGTATCACAAAAACCTTTGAAGGATCAGCCAATACTCCTTCCCTACATACTATATGTCCTAGAAAATTTCCAAATGGTATGCAAAAAATACACGTATTCGAGTTTAAATAAATATCTAGTTGTCTGTAATGATCAAACATCAAGCAGAGTAGACCTATGTGCTACTTCAATAGGTTATTCATGGTCCAATCATCCATATACACTTCAAGAAATTTATGAATAAATTCACAGAATGTAGCAATAACTATGCAAGAGAAAATAGTTGGGGCATTATTCATCCCGAAGGGAATAGCATTATAAGCAAAAGAACCCTGTTTTGAAGTAAAGGTAGTCTTTCTCTTATCCTCTTCCACAATTCTAACCTGATGGTAGCCTAAGAATCCATCTGTAAAAGAATAGAATTCATTATCCTCTACTTGATCAAGGACTTCATCACTAAAGGGTTATGTACACAAGGTGAGTTCAAACTCATTTAATCCACATAGACTCTTATATCATCACTATCCTTCTTTCTCTAGATTACAATAGGACCGGTCCACTCGGCATTATCCACAAGGAATATTATCCCGGCTGCTAACATTCAATATATCTCCTTCTTAACCTTTTCCTTGACTCACGGATTAGACGATACAATATGTGTTTAACTGGATTAGCCTTGAGTTTTAAGTGAATACTCATTTCTTCTAAATCTCCCTTAATGCCTTTCAACTTTGAAAATATCTTAGGAATTAGGTCTTCATACTCTCTGTTGGACAACTGAAAGGGGGGGGGGGGTGAATCAGTTGTTACCGTGCTTAAACAATTTATGGTCCTTTTAAACTCTTTGCTGAAAC
>JASDQU010352806.1:0-12115 GCA_032191745.1 Picea mariana
AACACAATGGTTCAAATGGTTACCCTTGGCAGAATGGTGGTATAACACTTCCTTTCATACTGCAACAAAAATGACACCATTTATGGCACTTTATGGATACCACCCTCCTTCCATCACTTCTTCTCTAAAAGAAAAATCTAAGGTTCAAGCAGTGGAAGATCACATCGAGAATCAAAAACAAGTTCTCCAAATCTTAAAGGACAACCTGACCATGGCACAAAATCGCATGAAACAACAAGTAGATCAACATCGTAGTGAAAGAAGTTTTGAAGTAGGCGATTGGGTATTTTTAAGACTACAACCATACAAACAGATGTCCCTCAAGCAAGCCAAGAAGGATAATAAATTATCACCAAAGTACTATGGCCCTTATAAGGTGTTGCAAAAGATTGGTACTATGGCTTACAAATTGGAGCTGCATGTATCTTCACGAATACACCCAGTTTTCCATGTTTCATGCTTAAAGAAGGTTATAGGCGACAAGATCTCAGTTCAAAGTATATTGCCAGAACTTGACGAGGAAGGAAAAATCATATTGGAGCCTGAAGCCATCACTGACACAAGAATTCGCCAGCTGAGGAATAGATCCATTTCAGAGTATCTCATTAAATGGAGGAAACTATCGACTGAAGATTCCACTTGGGAAAATGAGTCTTTTATACAGAAGCATCCAGAGTTACTCAAGCATTGCGAACAACACTTGTCTCAAGGGGAGGGGCATGTTAAGCCCTAATATTGGCTCATTACCCCTTAATTGGGGCATATTATATTAGTAATGTTATTTTATTTATGTCGGCTTTAGGCCATTAGTTGTAATTATACCTCCTAGTCTCCTATATATACCAAGGAGACATTTTCATTTTGAATCATCTTGTACTTGAACATTTAAGTGGGGTAAAAGGAGGTTGCCCCTTCGAAGAGGTTTATTATCTGAAATTATCTCTTTTTCAAGGCATTGTACTTTTTCTGAGGTTTTTCTATGCTATATTGATATTTGATTCTTAACACCCTAGCTGCCCTCTCTAGCATAATGCGCCCTCACTGGCTGTAGGTGGCCAAGAATTCGGCCTCCAAGAAGATGACCTATGAATCACCGAAACCAAATGCCAAAAGGTAGATCGGGGATAGGAAACCCCTATGATGAATCTCCAATCTGCTTGGAGTGATCTCCCACTCCAACTCACTAGACCCACTGAGAAGAGTGTGCCCTCCTAAAGAGAAAACTCGCCCCTCTGGAAGATAGAATGAATCTGATGAAGAATGCCCACACACACTGCTACAAAAGGGCGCTATGGTGGTAGCTACCACTCTTGGAGTAAGTGCTACTGAAGATCTAGCCACCTCTAAGCAAATTGACCCTGTCCTCCTCAACAAGTGTGCCCCAACCTACAGAAAACCACTACAAGTGCACCCTGCTTCCTCAAATTGTCTTTGAAACTTAATAGAAACTAATGTAGAATGGTGAGGGAGGAATCTTTCACCTCCTTGGCCAAGCTTGGATCAAGAAAGGTGGAATCTTTCACCACCGAGCTGATCTCTAGGGTTTGTTCAGTCAAAACCCTCAAAACCCCCAAGTATCATGGGCTCTCTAACAAGAAGCAAGACATCAAAATGATAATCACCATAATGAGAGAATAGAGGCCCCTATCTCTGTTTTGTCCCCCCTGTTCATCTTTTCTCTCCAAGTGACTTTTACTTTATTTTTAATATTCCTTAATTAAATCACTTTATTAATTAATTAACCTTTTTACCTCTAAAAAGTTATTTATTCGTCCTTATGGCTTCTCTGGCCACAGAAAGTCACTTCCCATCATTTTATCCTATAGTGCTCTTCCTCCCAATTCCGATGAGCTATTACACTAAGAGGTTTCTCCAAGTATTATGCCTAAAATGACCTCCTTAGTGAATTTAATTAGAATATGCTCCATAATAACTCAAAATTACGGAAATCGTCGGAATGCAACAAAACCAAAGACAAGTTGTGCAGAATGGATCTTGATGATGAAATATGATGAACGATGCAAGTCAGGCCCAATAAAACCCCTCAATAACTCCTGAACTCGCTATCACCCCTATCTGGCTACTCTGGTAGGCATAACACTCTGTAACATAATAATATCCACATTACAAATAGCCTCAACCCCCAACTCTTCGTTTTAACCATATCTTCTTTTGAGAGATTAAGGTTTTCTACCCACCATTCCAGAGCCTCAATCATATTTGCTATGATCCTTGATATTTTTTGACAAAGTTGAAGTGTGGTTGAACATTTTTCTCAGAAAACTCTGCTGTTCTTCTCTTCCCAAAGGCTCCAGATTATGAAACCCAAGATAATATCCCAGATTCTGTTCAGGATGTCTGATTTGTTTAAACTTTTAATTCATAATATGCAGAACTGATTCCATGATCTAACCTAAATCTGAAACTGAAAACACTTACAAAACACCAATCAAAACTGTCTTTTCAATCAAAACCACTGTATAAAGATAGATCAAGGAAAGAGACACGTAATTTTATTAATGTCCAACAAATGACCACAAAAGTAGGTCAAGAGGACTAAGATAGTACATCCAGTGTCAGAACAAATTGGCAGTGCCAAGGCATCTCCTAAAACAATGCTAAAAGAAGAAATATATTAAGATCAATCCATCAAGCATTGAGTGGTATATCTGGAAAATACATCTGCTGAAAATAAAAATACAAACCAGCAAACTGAAAACTGTCGCAGCAATCACATAACTTCTCATTGACCTAACCCTAAGGGTTAGCTCAATTGGTTGACCCATCCACACAAGGTATGCTTCTGACGAGGAGGCCATTGGTCACAGGTTCAAATCCAGTTGTGTCCCTCAGGGTTACCAGCCACTATTGTGGCCTGCAGTTGAGCCACCCTCCATCCACATATTCCGAGGAAGAGGGGGGGGATTCCACAAGGTTTTCCTTGGAAAAAAAACTTCTCAATGACCTGAGAAGAATAATTGCAGTGTACTAACACTAAATATTGGTGCACTGAGAAGGTGGGTGCTCCACTTGCCACTTGCTTGACTCAACTCACATCAACTCGACCTCTAACTCACCGCATGCTCATCTCAAGCATCGATGTGGCAAAAGGAGGCAACGAACAGATAATGAAAATGTTAAAACTCATTCTTAGCTTTCTTTAACTGACAAACAGAGTATTCTAAGTGGAACACCCTAATTGAACAATTTCAAGTAGATTTAAGATTCTCTCTGTATGTGCAGCACACCATGCAAGAGGAGTGAGGCGGCCTAAAAGAGAGAAGTCAAACTTTAAATAAAGCACCAACACCCATTATTAATGCAAACTCATCAATCACTAGGTGAACTACAGTCTAAAAATAGAAAGCGTATAAACAAAAACGCACAATTAGAAAACACTAAAAAAATAGATGCTCTTAAAAAATAAGAAATCCCTAAAATTTAGGAGATGAAATAAATGATTGAAAACGTACTCAGAGCAACAAAAACTAACACTCCCTCTCTGTGAAGAACATGTTCTCCACCAAACCAAGCATGTCTCTCAGCAATTCAAACTTCCCCTCTACCAAGGGCCTCACCAAAATATTGGCCACCTGTGAATCATAGGAATATAAACCTGGACCACTGCTTTCCTCTATAATATGTCTCTCATGAAATAATACTTGATGTCAATGTGTTTAGATCAATCATGGAACACTGGATTCTGGGAGACCTTAATGCTATCCTAATGAACTATTGGAAATACAAGAGTTTTCCCTGTACAAATAAATATGTTGTATGGGCAAAACGGATGGATGACAAGTTCTTTGGCAAGATAGGGAAAGACAAGATGAGAAATAAAGTTATGCATGTCCTGGTTCGATGTCTTAAGCTCCAAGTCTGATGGAGAAGGATTTCTAACAATATTGGCACTCAGCAACTAGTGCCATGACAATAATAATAGCTGGTCCTTGGGCTAACGGAAGTAGGCTCATTTAAATTATTGAAATTTCCATAGTCTGCTATAAAATGTAGACATCCAGTATAGATAAATAAGGATCACAGACAGCAGAAATCTTTCTTTATTTTTAAATGGGTTTCAATTGTGATTCTCAATAACGAAACATATGGTCATCCTCGCAATATGAGACTGTAGCTAGCTTAATATTTGAGATTACTTATATTCATATGAATCTGGTATAAATTCCGCAAGTAATCTTCAATTCAGTTCAATGCCAGTGTATCCAGATGTTCTTTGGTATCGCTTGTATAAAGTTAACTGATACTCCAAGATAATGATAAGGTTGGTAACTTGGTGTATATGTAAGGAAGGTAGGTTAATGAACCTGCATGGTATTGCATGTTATACTGCCATCGTTTTGATGACTCCAGCAATGACTCTTTTCCTTTACACCTTTCAGCTGCAAGTTTCTTGAACGATCTCCTTTTTCACTTTATCGTCTTTATAAAATATTTATATGATGGTAACACACGAGACTGGCTCCATTGAGTAGGCTGTGAATGAATTTCTTTAGAAATCTTGCATAAAATAGAATGGCATTTTTTCACTCTTTGAAACAGATCTCTACATCAGACATTGTCATCCACCATTTTCATTCTTTATTATACTCTCAGTCAACTTCTGTCTCATTGATCTTCTGTTTGCTTCAAGCATGAACCATTATAAGGAAGTCATGAATTTGAGTACCTGAAAAGTTGAAAACCTTTTTCTGTGTTGATCTATGCTTCGCTGCTCCTTAATGCTTTCACTGCCTACTAGCCCCATGGAGACTTTGTTATAATCCTTCCCTTGTAATCCTCTTTGAGAATTTAGCATCACAGAAATATAACTGAAAGTGCTGTTAAATAAGCATTCTCTGTGGTGACCTTAAGATTATTATTGCATATTATACCCATAAAGCTCCGTTCAATTCCTTTTCCAAGGTTTAAAGTGCCAACGAGCATCAATGGTGTAGATTCAAGGATAGAAACCTCAAAATTAGCGACTCCACTAAGAAGGAAAAGCTTGAAAGAGTCGTTGACAGTTAGTTTACCTCTTCTGTCATCTCAAACCCGAGAGCCCTGCAGAAAAGATTTGATGTTAACAAATTTGTTATATATATCAATGTTAAAGTAACTAGAGTAACACTGTAATGATATCTATTCTCTCCATAAAAGACAACGTTATGCAATCATACCTCATTGCAACATTCAGCTCCTTTGCATCTATTGTACCTGGAATAAAAAAAAAATTATGAGACAAACCCAAGCCAAACAATAAACAAACTGTTTACTATAAATAGAACCAAAATCAAATCTAAAGCCATACCTGACCCATCAGTGTCAAATAATTCAAATGCCTCCTTAATCTCTTGTCTTTTTTGATCAGTCAATCCATGCTTGCGGCCTTTGTGCTTCTCACGCCTTGAAACTCCTCCACCCCCACCAAGTCGAACACGTGATGACTGTTATACCAAGATATATAAATAACAGATTCTTTTAAGTAACCTCCCGATTCAAAAGAGAAAAAGAAAAATCCACTTCAAAGACCAGACACCCAATAAATGATTCATGAGTTGAAGTCATACCCACTCAGAGAAACATACGAGCTTCATTCTTATTCAACAAGACTCAGTTCTTAGTGAAACAAGTAACAGAACTATAATTTGCAAGAAAAAAAATATATGATATCCACTTTCACATGTTTAAATGGAAAGGCAGCCTATAGATCCATTATCCCAGATATACTCTACAAGGATCTAAGTAAAAACTTTGGAACCTGTAAAAGGGCATATCCTTGTATGTTTTTTCATCAATTGCACCCATCAGGAACAAGCATGAATCATCAGAGAAAAAGATTATAATGAACCCAATTTTTTGTTTAGCTCTAGCATTCTGTTGTCCACATTAATGGGCATTAGGTAATTATGCATTATTAGCCTGACATATAATTGGGAGGAATACAAATTGTGATGTGAATGTGATACTGGCTGACATGTAAGACAAATCAGCATGCAAGTGGCCTTAAGTCATGATACCACCTATCCAGTGATTGGAGTTGGCATCGTACCTATCAAGAGTTTGATGAACAATAGTTCATGAGAAGAGATTACACCCAATAACCCCCTCAAGTTTAGCCAAAGGAGAGAGTGAAGAAGGCATTTATAGGCTTCTTGCAGGTGTTGAAAATCATGGAGCTTTGGTGCATGATAATGGCAACTTGTGTGATCCATGGCACAAGTGTTTAGGTCATTTTCACTATAGAGCTCTTCCCCTCTTGAAAAATATGGTGCAAGGATTGCAAGATGTCAGACCAGGTATGGGCAGAACTGTAACTCCACACTTGGTGATTTGCATTAACATGAATCTCAATAAATATACATTTGGATTACTATTGGTCTTCCCCTTCTGGGGTGACTTTTCCTATCACCTACAACTCTTCATATTTCTCCTAACAAGTAATGCAATCACAAGGATTACGTGTCCAACACAACATTTTAAGGTGGAGAAGATTGGTGTATGCAAAGGTTGCACAATTGGTAAGCACCCCAAGACTATGTTTCCTTCTAGCGAGTGAAGGTCGAGAGACATTCTCAAGTTGATACACTTTGATGTTTGTGAGCTCATGTCATCTCCTTCATTGATGGGAGAATTTACTATGTTTCCTTTATTAATGATTCCTCTCATAAATCTTGGATTTATTTCATGTAGAAGAAAGATGGAGTGTTTAGCAAATGTAAAGAACTTGGAGGCTCAATTGATAATCAAACAGGAAAGAGGATCAAGGTGCTTCAGTCAGAGAATGGAGGAGAGTACACCTTTAAAGAAGTTAACTATTATTGCAGGGAAGTAGGAAATAAGAGGGAGCTTTCAATATTGTATAACCCACAGTAGAAAACGATTGCAGAAAGGAAGAAAAGGTCCATTATTGAGACAACTAAGACAATGATTCGTGACATGGACTTTCCCATGTGTCTATGGGCTGCAACATGCAATACAGCGATCTACATATTAAAGGAGGCCTTTATTGGTGCAAAGCCATAGGTATCTCTTTTTCATGTTTTTGGTTGTCTAGTTTACATTCATGTTCAATAAGAGAAACTGACTAAGTTTGAGCCCTCTTAGTATCAAAGGGATTTTGTAGGGTATAGTGAGATGTCCATAGGCCACTGAATTTATATTCTAGGGCAATGGAAGATAGTGGTAAGCCATGATGTGAAGTTTAATGAGAATGGATGGTCCTCAAGTTCACAAGATTCTCCTACAGAGATTGAGGAGGATGAAACACCTATTGTACCTAATTCAGATCAGAAATCAAATGAGAAAGCAAATTCACATCAGAATGTTATCGGCCAAGGAGAGGCAACACCACCCTCCAGTTCAGCCAGGAAGCCAAGATAGCTTTCCCAAGTCTGGAAGGATGCAAAGGAACAAGTTAGCCCACCCAAATCTGCATTTCAGTTAAGTCATCCACCTAAGAAGTTTCCAAATTATCTTGCATTGATGACTTCAATTCTTGAAACTAAGCCTTCTAGTTTTAAGGAGGCAATTACACAGCAAGTATGGCATGATACCATGGCAGAAGAGTATGACTTCATTATCAAGAATAATGTCTGGGAGAAAGTGCCAAGACCGATTGGGAAATCAAGTGATGGATTCCATATAGCTCTACAAAAATAACCAAGCAGCTGATGGGAGCATTGAAAAATACAAGGCTAGGTTTGTAGACAGAGGATTCCCTCCGAAAGTAGGCATTGAGCATTGAGAAATACAAGGCAGGCTGTACAGTTTGTTGGTCGATCCATTTGATCATTTCTCTCTCTCTTGAGATTCCAACATGGTATTAGAGTGGGTGTGATCCTCCTTCACCTTTTTCACTGCTGGTTAGGGTTCTTTCCATGGCTATTCATGCTGGTTTTCTGAGTTTTCAGACCTCACATGCAGAAAGAAACCCTAGCTCGAAAAGTTTTATGGCTGATTTCTCTCTCCGACGCACTTATGCTAAGGCATTTTCCCTCTCTAAGGAGAGCGCTGCCCTCAGATTATTGCAGGTTTTAGGGTTTCCTCTTGGCTGTATCAGAATTTACAACAGAAGATTGTGCCTAACCTACAGCATTTGGGGACTGCTTTTTGATGTTACTCTTTTCTAGATAAGGGCACCCCATTTAGGGCTGTTTGAGCCCCCTTTTATCCATTGATTTGGAGAATTTCTGCACAGTTTAGGACACCCAGCATTAGGGATTTCTTGCTGCTTTATTTCAGCCCTCTTCTGATGATCCAGAAGATTTTTTGGGTGGTTGGAAGCACCAATGGGATGCTGTACTAGTTCTCTTTCCATACCATTGTTTTCAGGGGTTCTTTTCAACCTTCTTTTGTGGATGTTTCAAATTATTTTGTAGCTGTTCATGCTGGTACTTTTTGTGCCAACACTCTTTTTCAGCCTCTAATCCAAACAATTCTGAAGTTTTTGGTGGGAAATCTGAAGAATTTTCAGGATTACTTCTTTTTTAGGACTTCTAGGGGGAGGGGGCACCTCTTATACTCTATCCGGAGAATCGCTTGGCCACAGAATTTTCTGAGTTATTCAGTTGATCTATGAGACTATTCACTAGTAGCATTTGCCCTAAGGGCTGTAGAACTAGGGTTTTGGGATTATCATGTATTAAAGGGTTTTCCAAAACCGTTCTTGGCCCTTCAACAGGTTTTCTTGAAGCCTTCAAAGTTCACAGAGACTTTTTCACTGGACCGGATGGGTGATCCTTTTGCTACACATATGGCAGTGTACTTTGTAAATCGGGCTATACTGGTTTCAGATGATGATTGTTCATCTTCCATGGGTTGATACTGTTCTCTTGGATGTTGTAGTTGGTAATGTGAGGCTTACTCGTCAGCTACTAGCAGTGATTCATGGTGACACTAACAAGCCTACGGATGCCTGTTTGCAAAGGGTCACCACTCTCAACTCCTTTGATGCAGTTTCCACTCATGGATCTGCAGGATCTGTCCCACTTTGTTCTGTTGATGACTCTACAGATGATTCTCAGCTTCTTTCAATGAAATAGTTTGTTTGTGTAGATCTTGGTCTTCCACACTATGATATTTGTCCTTAAGGGACATACTATATGCAACACATTGCAGTCAATCACATGATACATCATGGATTTTGTGCTCCTCCACTATGATCTTGGTCTCTTGTGCGAGCATAATCACTAGTAGCTTCTGTTGAATTTTAATGGTGACTCAAGCACATGTAGTTTCTTTTCAATTTAGCATGAACTTGAACCATAAACAATGCAGTAATACAATAGCTGCAGTAAACCAAGATTACAAGAAGAATAACCATGCACAAGACACAAGAAGTTATCCTGGGAAAACCTTTCTCAAACAAGGGAAAAACCCAGCAACCCTTTGCTATATTGCCAAGAGAAGAAACCCTCTCCACCAAAAAGTATGGGTGCCAACAAAGGTGGCCCTGAAGACAAAACCCTAGTGCACACAATAGGGTTCTCTATGACCAAGAAAGATAGTGCAGGAGAAGTGCGCACCAAATTTCAGCTCTCCAAGTAATGCGTTTAGTGAATGATATGAATGATCCACAATGGGGATCATTCACTAATATATACATGACCTAACTCAACGAATAGACATGTCTCTTCATTGGCACAATAGGGCCGACTTGTACAACTCAATAATACAATTAGTCTTTTACATAATATTAATTGTCTTTACACGGTAGGGTCGACTTGTACCCTTCACAACACAAATTAGGGTTTTACAATAGTCTTACTCTTTGACAATATAGCAAGGGGTCTCGCACACATCCTCTAGTGCTCTGCCACTAGGGACAAGTCCACATGTGCTCAACCACAAGGGACGTCACTCTCAGACAGATCAACTCAACTAAATCCATAAGAGTATGAACTAGAGAGCCATCTCAAGTCGACTCAACTAAGTCCATAGGAGTACGACATGAGACCATCTCAAGTCATCTCAACTCAATCCAAAGGAGCACGAAAAGAGACCAACACAGGTTAACTCAACTCAGTCCAGAGGAGTACGACTCACCTACCACATGGGTGTTCTCTCAGATCAACTCAACTCAGTGCAGAAAAGTACGATCTGGAGAATGTCTCATGAAGCTGCAATCATCAACAACTTCGGTCTCATCAACAAATTGTGCTCTTGTTTGCTCCTTCAATCGGCCAGCATACTTCAGTGACTCTTTCTTTCAGACTTCAGACAGAGGCCACCTTTGCCAGGTTGTGAACCGTGTTGGTATTGGTACTATGGTGTTTTGGGAAGGTTCTATCCTCTTCAGGAGGCAAGGTGCAATCTAATGCTTTCTCTTCTTGGCCTCATGTCCATCTTCAAGGAGAATTTTGTGCATAGGATTGACCCTACTTTGAGATGGGTATTCATTAACCCTCTCACTTATTTTCGCCTATAGTTGACCATGTTTTTGAGTGGGTTATCCACACACCAACTTTCACTTGTATTTCAATCACCTCCATTCCTAGTTTTATTTGAGTTGGGTACTTTACAAATGATTCTTAGCTTCTTTTAGTGGATCAATTTGTTAGAGTGGATCTTGGTCTTTCACACTGTGATATTTGTCATTATGGGACATACTATATGCAACACTTTTCGGTCAAACATGGATTTTGAGCTCCTCCACTGTGATCTTGCTCTCTTGTGGGTGCATTATCATTGATGGCTTCAATCTCATCAACAGATTGTGCTCTTGTTTGCTCCTTCAATCAGCCAGCATACTTCAATAGCTCTTTCTTTCAAACTTCAGCGAGAGGCCACCTTTGCCAGGTTGTGGAACTGTGTTGGTATTGGTACATGGTGTTTTGGGAAGGTTCTATCTTCGTATGGACCTCTTCAACATTAAGATGGGAATGTGCGATCTAATTTTCTCTTCTTGGCCTCCTGACCATCTTCAAGGAGAATGTTGTGCATAGGACCGACCCTATATTGAGATGGGTATTCATTAACCCTCTCACTTCTTTTTGACTATAATTGAACATGTTTTCCTTCTAACATTTCTTCAAATGGGTAGATCAGTGGATATTCTTCCAATAGATGTGCAATATGGTTGGTATGTGTTTTCCATCCTCTTCCATTGGATGAGCAGGTCAGTGACAATATTTTTCCATAAATGAGCAATTCAACGGCAACATTCTTTCAGTAGACGAGCAGTTCAATGATCACTTTCTTTCAAGGGGTGAGCAACTCAGAGTCAATACCTATACAAGATGTTCCTTCCAACACTTTAGTGTCGTAGTCTCCCAGATGATGAGCAATTTGGTGGTCGGGTTCTTCCAATAGATTATTGGGTCCACTTTTGTATTGACTTGGGTCATCACAAACCCACTCTCTCTTCTTCCAACTACAGTGGACTCTTCATTGAGTTGGGTATGCTCACTCATTTGTATACCTTCTCTCTCTTATATTTATGCCTCTTTATAGTACTTCTTTACTAGATGGACAAATGGATCATATTCCCCCAAATGATAAGCAATTCTATGGTGGCATTCCTTCAGGAGTTGAGTAGTTCTATGTTGATGATGGTTGGGTATTCATAAAACCTTTCACATTTGTATTGAATTGGATCATCACAAACACATTCCCTTATTATAGCTATGGATGTCTCTATATTGAGTTGTGTAATGCCCATTCCTTTGTACTTTATCATCTTTCTCCATGACCCTAAGCTGAGATCAAGGGGGGGTGTTGAAATGATAGTAATCTTCACTTGTAGTTATTTGTCATTATGGCTAAGCACCCTCATTGTATTAATAGGTTATAGTTTAATAGCCAACCTAGTCAACTTTTTTTTATATTATTCTATGTGGCGAAGGCTGACCTAGGAATTTATGTGGGCCCATAGCCCCCTCATGGGAGAAGTGTTAAATTTGGGTAATATTGTAGCACGGTAATTTCTTTTAAAAATTTCAGTACTCAAGCAATTTAAATCTGTCACTTAAACAAAGTTAGAATATCTAGCAAGAAGATCTGTGAAGGACAGCCATGCACATATACAAGTAACCTTTGTTCTAACACTTAGATCTAATTTAACAATGTCAACTTCTGATCACATGAATATAAACTCAGATCTAATATAACAATGTCA
>JASDQU010352816.1:0-12114 GCA_032191745.1 Picea mariana
TTTCGTCATTCTCCCGAACCAGTGCAAGAAGTGAATGGGATGGGTTTCCCAAGACGTTCACAAGAAGGTTGGCAGCACTGTTAGAGGTCACCAACCTTCTTTAGATATGTAATTTTCTGATTCAGGTCTGCCTGAAAACCGATCAATACAACATAACCGTTTTAGTTAAAAAAAATAAAATAATAATAATGTGAAGGGATATTGGTTATTATAACTGTCGCTTGCGGTGGTATATAGTATTGGATATGCTATTGATCGCCTATTAGTTGGGGTTTGACCAAAATAGTTTTGAGCATTTTTAAAGGTATAACATTGCAATTTGATTTTTTTAATTATTTTAAAACATTTTTCTAAATTGTGATTAGTTGTTCAAATGCATCTCTTATTGTCGCGACTGCGTAAGGATCTTCAACAACTGCGGAAGGATCTTCAACGTCCTTTAATGAGATGAGACTCAACGTCCTTTAATGAGATGATGCTTGCTTGCCATATTCAACAAATCAATTTGTTATTCATCTTGACACATGCAGTGGATTCAATACAACTATTGTTTTATTTTACTATACTTGCATAGCGGCAGGTATACGTTGCCATGCAGCCTTGTTTATTTTGTTTTGAAAGTGCAAAGTTTATTTAATGTTGTAATTTAAATTATAAATTTTTTTATATGTTTTTTCCTTTTACTCTATTTTTTAACTTGCTAAAAATTCAACTTATATTCTAAAAATAAATAAAAGATATTTCTTAAAAATAAAGTCATTTATTTGTATATATATTTTAAAAGTATTAAATATATTCATAATGTTTATTAAAAATGTACGGTTAAATATACATTGTTAAAAATAATAGAATGATAACATTTATATATTTATAGTTAAAAGTTGTTTTTTATTATATTATAAATTATCAATATTTTTATTTTATAAATAGATTAGTTTAAGATATTAAATGTTTTTATTTTACATTTTATAATATTTTGAAGAGTTTTTTTTTTTTTTTAGAGTTTCAAGTTGGAAGGAATCTATTTCAAAATAGTTAAACTATAAAGATTACATTATCTTCATCATTGTATGATTTGTAATTGCAAGAATAAATATGTAATTACTATAATTCATGCATTGAATAAACATCATAAAAAAATCCATCAACTTGATCCAATTTCACCAAGTTAAAAGGGTTGTTCACATGCTCATGATTTTCATTGGCCTAAAAAAGTTTGTAAGGAAGTTCAAAAGAACAAAGAATTAAGAAACTTTCCGTTTGACATGGAAATAGCTCTAAAAAACTTTAAAAATGAATTTACTAGAACAAGAGATATATAAAGAGGTATGTGCATATTAAAATTTCATATTATGTTTTCCAATTTTAGAAATAATTTTTTATGTTAATTTTGTTCATATATGTTTTTCTTGATAAAATATGAGTCATGAACATGAGTTAAGTATTGAGGTTCTAGAGAGAATTTCCCATCTAACACTTAGATGTATATAAATCAAATGAAACAAAAAGACACAAAGATACATTGAGAAAGATTGAAATAAAAAAATGTTCAATGAACCAAATGATTCTAATGAAAATTCATTTTCAACTATGGAAAATACTAATTTCAATAAAGTAAGTAACATAGTAATTTTATAACATATTCTTATATCAAATTTATTATTTTTTAAACATTATAGTGTTGACATGACTTGTATATTTGTAGTGTTGACATGATTTGTACATGCATATTATATAGATTTTTATAAAAGAAGAAAAACAAAATTCAGATCAAGAACAAGAAATGGTTAAAATGTACGTATGCTTGTTATCCTTTATATACTTTTAATTAATTAAAAATATCCTTTATATACGCTTTGTATTTAGGTTTCCATAGAGGATTCTTTTCAAGGTGATCCAAGCTTATATGAGACATATGATACACCTCATATGCACATCACTCTTATTTCTAAAGCTGTGAGTATATAGTTTTGATATGTTTTAAATAGTATATTTCAATTTTGTAGTGTTGATACAATTAAATTCTGGAATATGATAATTTTTTTCCTTAAATACTAATATATTATTTTTGTATGATATAGGTATATGTAGAAATGAAAACTAGAAAACCATAAGAAAGATCCATAAAACACACAAAACTTATATCTAAATTTAAGTCAAGTTGAATTTAGAAATCTAGTAATTTGGTTGAGCCATATACAATCCAACCACATTGCTAAGCTAAAAGCCTATTACAATAGCTGCTATTCATGAAAATTTTGATGTAAAAAATAACATCACAACTATTAAACTATTGTTTACACTGTAAATTTAAATTGTATTTTTTATAATTAATTTAGATATCGAAACTATGGATTTATGATTTATTATTCTATTTTTATTCATTTTACTTTTCAATTAATTAGGTAAAATTATTTAAACAATTTATCATTATTTATAATTATTTATCCTAAATGAAATAGGTTAAATTCCTTTGCATTTTGTATTTAAAATTATTAAATATTATTTTTTAATTTAAATCGTGTCTCTCTCTTTTGTTTAGTTTATGTGGAGTTCACAAGAAAATAAATAATCTTCACTATTTACTTGCGATCATTTTCACATTTCTATTTGTTTTATTTTTAATTCATTTTTATTTAAGTTATTTGTTTTTTTATTAAAATAAATAAAATTATTCAAATTAATCAACCTTTCAAACATATATAAAATAAAATTTATATACAAATAATAAAATTTATATACATATTAATTTGATACAATTAATAAAAATATGGATATTCATAATAAAATTTATATACATATTAAAAATAATAAAATTTATATACATACTAATATGAAATAATAAAATTTATATACATATTAATTTGATACAATTAATAAAAATATGGATATTCATAATAAAATTTATATACATATTAAAAATAATAAAATTTATATACATACTAATATGGTACACTTACTAAATAATAAACAATTTTGTTATTCATTTTTCATATTTTTATTTTTATTTTCTTTCTATAAAATTAAATTTTTTACTACAAAACTTTTAAAAAAATTAAAAACATTATCACTAATTACAATTTACAATGTTTAAATAATAAGTAAAATTAAATTTCTTACCACAAAACTTTAAAAAAAATTAAAAACATTATTACTAATTACAATGTTTAAATAAGCAATTTCTTTATTCATTTTTCATGTTTTTATTTTTATTTTCTTTAATTAAATTTCTTACAACAAGACTTTTAAAAAAATTAAAAACATTATCACTAACTATAATGTTTAAATGCTTAGCTCTATAATAATAAATTATAATATTATTTTGTAATTATATTTATGAATTCAAAATTAATTATATTATATTAATTCATTAATTATAATTTATAATTAAATTCTATTAATACATTTACATTATAATTTTAATTGATTAAAATTGTATTTAGAAATTTATATTTTGTAAAATTCATAATTGCTTAATTATTTTAATTTGGATTCCTTTATAAATGAACAAGTATTAAATAAAATAAAAACATTTATTATATATATTTAGTTAATTTAAATTTCTAATTTAACATTTAATGCCATTAAATAAAAACATTATATATTTATCTTTTAGTGTTTGAATTATTATTAGTCCCTATAGAAGGCATAGAGGGACTATAGTGATCGATAATTTGTCGACTTCATATTAGTTTGTCCTTTGACTAAAAATATTTGCATAATATCTATTGTTGGAACTAGGGAACTAAAAACATTGATTTTTATATAATAAAAAATACCATATATGTCATGATCTGATTGGATAAGAGATTGGAAGTCTTATTGCCATCTTCGCTATTCCCAATGTTTGATATATTAACATATCCAAAGTTTTTGTTCATATACAATCTTTTTGAGTTTTTATTTTTTTCTTGAAATGTTTGGATATCCAAAGTTTTGAAGATAGAGAGTCAGTTTTTTATTAGTTGACTTTATATTTGTTTGTCCTTTGAATAATATTTTTTTTTTACATAGCCTCTATTGTTACTAATTTTTTTTATTGTTATAAAATAATATAATAAATGTTTTTTCATACATAACAGACCTGTCACACTGCATTCTTTCTTGAATGTTTACAAAGCAGTCCTGACAGACTTAAATGTTTACCTAACATGCCTCACAACCTTAAATGTTTACTTAACAGGCTTGTTACAATACATTTTCTTCCGTTTTTTTTTTATATGCAATGTTCTCTGCAGTGAATATGGGCAATATTGTTCTTCAACGACATTGTTGGTTCACTGGTTCACACTTGCTTCTTGCTTGTTCATTAATTTCTTATTTGCCTGTTGTTGTTGTTATTGTTTGCCTGTTGGTCTTGTTGCAATTTTCACGCTTGGGATTCTACAACCGCAATTGGAATTGGCCTTCTGTCGTTCCCCATTGACGGGCGGGTTTGGGTGCCATGTTTAGCTTCACTTGCTATTTGCAGTTTGCAGGTGGGAAATTTGACTACTGGGGATGCTTTAGTCGAAATCCTCTTGCAGAACATCTTTGTATGTGAGGAGAAAATATGATTTCCTTTTCCTATACGTCACTGTGGTTGTGATGGAGGTAGGTTTTGTGTCCAACATTGGCGATCAGGAACTAGACGAAGACAACATTACAGTTCCGCTTCTCTGGTCATAGTAATTACATACAAAGATGGACTGTAAGAGGATTTTGATCGCTCCCAGTATTGAAAAATACCAACTGTGAAAACCACACCTTTCTTAATTGCTTGCACAGTGGCAGGCCTTTGGACGGTCCTGACAACTTTGAATGTTAACTTGGTAGGTCTCACAACCTGAAATGTTTGGTTAACAGATGTGTTACAATGCATTTTCCTCTGAATTTTTTGATACAATCTTGTGTGAAGTGAATTTGGCCAATATTGTTTTTCACCTACATTCTTGGTCAACTGTTTGATGCTTGCTTCTTGGTTAACTGGATGTTGCTAATTGTTGTTTGATTCAACTTTGCATGGTTGAGGTTATGCAGCTGCAGTTGGGTCTTTTGGTGCTTCTTCACTGGGTTGTTATTTGTTTCTTGCTCTTGTTTTCTTCAACTTTGCAAGGTTGGGGTCATGCATCTGTAGTTGGATCTGTTGTTACAGTTTGTGGGCCAGGTGTTGTGCTTATCTCCTTATCCATTCACCAGTGGGTCTAGATTTTTGCTGTTGCATTCTTGCATTGCTTGACAGGTCTGTTGCAATACATTTTCGTCCTTTATTTTTTCTTCTACAATGTTATCTGCAGTGAATATGGGCGATATTGTTCTTTGGTGGTGTTCTTGGTTCACTAGTTTCTGCTTGCTCGTTGCTTGTTGATTGGTTTCTTGTTTGCCTATTGATGTTGTTGTTATTGTTGTCGTTCCCCATTGACGTGTGGGTTTCGTTGCTAGATTTACTGCTGTTTTCTATTTCCAGTTTGCAAGTGAAAATTTTGAATGCTGGAGATGCCTGCGTCAAAATCCTCTTTCAAAACATGTTCTTATGCGAAGAGAAAATTCAATTTCCTTTTTTTTTTTTATGTCAGTGGGTGTTATGGAGGTGTTCCAATTGTGGATGCAGAATTCCAACCGTACAAAATTGCAGCTTTCTTAGATGTTTGCACAGTGGGAGGCCTTTGCACGGTCCTTACAGTCTTGCATGTTTACCTGCCAGGCCGTGTTACAATATATTCCTCCGATTTTTTTATACAATCTTGTCTGCAATAAATTTGGACAATATTGTTCTTCATCGGCATTCCTGGTTGACTAGTTAATGCTTGCTCGTTGGTTCGTTGGATGTTGCTTATTGTTGTCTGATTCAACTTAGTTGAGGCCCTACAAATGCAATTAAGCCTCTTCGTACTTGTTTCTTAACAAACACATCTCCACTTGGAAAACACAAATTGGAACATGGTTTTATAGTTGGCTCCCTAGAAAATACTATTAAGATAAAATAATATGCAAAATTTTGCAGTGGATATAAACAAGATCTCTTTTGAATTGAACCAGAGTTTGTCGAGCTCCAACTATATTTCATAGCTGACAATGTTTTTTCCATAGTTAATGTCTTTCTATGGCTTCATAGTTATGAGACTAAGTGTTGTTGTGTGAGCGATAAAGTTTTTCTCTCCCTTTCTTTTTCCTCTTCTAAACTTGCCCATTTTCCCCTTTTGTTCTTCCCCTCTATTATGTGTTTTTGGTTCTATACTCTGTCATGTTTTTTTGGTCATGGGTTCCCAGGGTGGCCAATTGACAAATCGTCATCTCCATCTATATCTTCACATCATGAGTCCGACCGACCCCCGTTTGTTTACATACTTAGCCAATTTCTTCTAAACTTGCCCCCTTTTTCCCTTTTGTTCTTACCCTCTATTATGTGTTTCTGGCTCTATACTTTGTCATGTTTCTGTGCTCGTGGGTTTCCGATGTGGTGAACAAAAAAATCGTCATCTCCATCTATATCTTCA
The DNA here is from genome assembly GCA_032191745.1 of Picea mariana. NCBI lineage: Eukaryota > Viridiplantae > Streptophyta > Pinopsida > Pinales > Pinaceae > Picea > Picea mariana. The sequence continues at coordinate 6,477 of JASDQU010352816.1, forward strand.
CTGGGTTGTAACCCGTGTTCGGGGTATACATATTGCACCCAAAACTTCTGTGCTCTACAATTCGACCTCAGACTCCTCGAATTGCAAGCCCGACTCTACCTACGATGACTATGTATGTCTGACCTGCCTTTCCATACTTAGTCAAGTCTTCAAAGTTTTGCAGGTTCACGCACTCCCGAGTTCAGAAAAGTTTAAAAGCATTTTTCGCTCCCCTCCATCCCCACCACCTTCCGCCCTTCCCAATGCACATTAATTATGATTTTACTATTGAAAACCCACCAGACAGGTTCAAAAATATTGGCTTTAATAAGCAGAAAGCTCGAGGACATCTCCCATTAAAACGCATTAACAGGCGAATATTATGGGATCTGATAATTTTTTTTGCGTCCATTTTGAATTTGTAAAAGGTGTTGGTTATTTGAGTTTTTTAAAGGCATCATCATAGTAACAGTGCAATATTGTACAACCACACTGCCATCCACAAATGTGTCATCCACAGAGGTCTTGACGTCATGTCCCTCTTTAATACTGTGCATATATTACAGGTTGTCATATTTGAGAATCTGCGTGCAAATGGGAATGTTAACTCGTGTTATTAGTGACTATTCAACACACATATTCGAAAAGATTGGCATTAATAAGTGAAACGATTGAGGGCATCTGCCATTAAAATGAATTAAACCAAAATCTACAGAAGATTATACTATCATCCCCCAACGTTCATTTTAAATACTTATTTCCATTTGTCTCTATCATCGAAGAGTTGGGCTTTAAGGTGCCTTCGTTGTAATGTTCCTGGTCATAGACATGTGAGACAACTTAGAGATGCCATTCAGGCCCAATTGAAAGATGAGGGAATGGTTTTATGTGACGTCATCTTTGAGCAAAAAAAAACTCTGTTAGCCAACATAAATTCAGACACACACAAAAAATCAAGTATCTTGTGATTGGTGTTCTCCCTGTATTCGATGCTTTTGTTGGTTGAAAGGCCTGCCTGAATATTTGTGTGTTGAACTTATTTTTTTTCTTACTGGGAGTTGGAAGGGAATTTCAGGTCACTTGCAAAATGCTCCTTCATTGAAGTATATAGTTTCTTCCGACAACACAGATTTGGCAAGTGTATCAAATTCTGCAGACCACACAAGAATTTATCTTTCGTCAAAGGATTCACACATATAGTGTCTTGTAAAATGGTTTGGAATATTCGTAAATGACATGAAATATTACTCCATTATCGAATATACTCAGAAGGAAATTATAAATTTGGATTGTCACAAATATGAGAAACTGTATGGGTGGTTGAATCAACATCCTAAAATTACAGAAGTTCCTATTTCAAGGTTTGTTGAGCTACTTCTGGGTGTAGTAACAGACTTGATAGAAAGTCGTATTATTTGTCCAAGTTTGTTCACCGTCCTCTTGATGTAGTAACAAATTCCACATACAATCAAATTTCTATCGCTACTGCACATTTTTTTTCCACTATTCCTATGCATATGATTGCATCTAGGTCGATGAGCTTGCGCCTCTTTGCACAAATATTCTCCTCCTACTTGAAGGTGGGTATATAACCAGGGAACAACGCTCTCAAAAGTTTCTAATGCCTGCATCAACATGTAACTGGGAAAGGTTAATGGGAAGGAATTATGGATTATGAACTTTTCAACACTTTCTGAAGATTACTTTATACTACCACCTTCTGCAAGAAGTTTGGCATGTTCAGGTAATGATTTGGTTTATGAAAATCACCTTTTACTACCACCTTCATGTAATCAATTTATTTTATTCTTTAGAAGAGACCTTAATGTAGTGGTGTATTCCAGAGTTGTTTCCACCTAATACCAATCTTCCCGTTGTTTCCCTTGATTTGAATAAGGAAAATGCATTTCTTCTTTTGCAATGGATCCGATATTTGAAAAAAAGAAAAAATTGCTCGAACAATACAATTTCTTATTTTTTAAAATATAAAACAATGTATTTTTTGAACACATGGTTGTTCAAAAAATTTTAGGCGTTGTTTGGGATTCATGTCCTTCAAGGATGTTAATTAATCACACAATCAATATTGCTTGTGCCAATGCAATCTATCCATCGTCCACTATGGCAATTGCATTAAAATTGCAATGTCAGATAATAGATGTCTGACATGTACCTAATGTCAAGGTCATTATCGCACACGACACCCAACGTCCAAAGATTTATAGACTCAAAGTAACATTGTAGTTGTTGTGACAAAGAAACACTAAAGTTGATGTTCTTTGCAGGTCTGAAAATCCTGCAGTCTAAGTGCTTTGACAATGACAACCCTGCTTGTTCATCGCATTGTCGCACTACAATCAATAGCACTGTTCCCATTTCCACTGCCAGTGTCGATGTCCCAAACTGAAGCTATCTGGAGCCTGGGGTCACTGCCAGTGTGGATTCCTGAAGGTGAAACTACCTGGAGCCTGGGATCACGACTTCTTACACTTGACATTAGTATCGGTAGTGATCGAAATTTGATTGTATGTCGAGTCTGTTACTACATCCAGAGTTCGCTCAATACTCTTTGACATAGAAACTGACCGTCTGTCAAGTTTGTTACAACTTTGGCATAAAACATTCTGTAATTTTAGAATGTTGATTCAAACACACATATAGTTTCTCACGTTCGTAAGTATCCAATTTTATAATTTCCTTCTGAGTGTATTCGGGCATGGAGTAATATTTGGTGTCACTTCCGAATATTCCATACCATTTTGTGGGCCGCGATGTCTGCCACCCCTACGACGAAAGATATATTCTGATGTGATCTGCAGTATTTGATACATTTGCTAGATCTGTTTTGCTGGAAGAAGCTATGTACTTCAACAAAGGAACATTTTGTAGCTAAATTGGACGTCCCTTCCAATTTACAACAATAAAACAAAGAAGTTAAACATACAAATCTTCAGGCAGGGTTTTCAACCAAACAGATGATCAAATACAGGGATAATAGAAATCACAACATACTTGAATTTTCTTTGTCTCAGCTTTTGTTAGCTAATAGGATTTGTTTCCCCCAAAGCTGACATCACATAAAACCACTCCCTTGTCTTTGAATTGGGCCTGAATCACATCTCTAAGTTGTCTTAGATGTCAATGACCAGGAACATTACAAGGAAGGCACCTTAAACCCCAAGTTTTTGATGATAGAGGGAAATTAACACTTAGCAAATTATGGAATGTTGAATAACCAGCCAATGCAGGCAGGCCATATCTAGAAGAGACAAGCTATTCAAAAAGCTGGGATAGATCTAGCTGGCAGCACCAATGAATTCCAAGACCCGAAATTGATATTCAAGTCGTTGTTTTTTACGAATCAAGCATTTGACGATCAAGTTGAAATCTATAAAAAATTGTCCACATGCTTCATTATTGTACATTTTTTTTTTTTCGGCGACATGCCCAATCACAGTCATTATGGAAAATAATCTCAGCTGTATTTTGTAACCCAGTTTATTTGAATATAGAATATTTGAGGATTTTGTATGGTGTTTTCCAATCTTTGGTATTGTTTTTTATTTTATTTTGTACTTTTTTTTGTGTGTCGTTAAACATGGATGACAAGTTTTTCTTTCTGCTTCCCAACACTTTGATTTAAATAAAGGCTACTCTATTCATTCCTTACATTTTACATGGAAGAATAATTTGTCATAGGCCATACTTATGTGGCACCCACCCTATACTTAAAGAAAGAAATGGGAGGACACGTCCCGCTTTCATTCTTCGGGGTCCCGTAAATAGAATGAATTAATGATTCTATTTCAACAAGGAAACTCAAGTGTTGACGTCATGTTCTTGTTCAATATTTTGCATATATTGCAGCTTCTTCTATTTGATAATATCCATGAATATAAAAAATGTTGCGTCATATATATATATATATATATATATATATTTTTTTTTTTTTTAACTTTCTATTGCTTATGGGTTTCAACGAAATTTGCGAACCGAACAAGATCCTGCAAATTGGAAGATGCTTTACATTTGGACAAAAAATAATCTATTAATATATATTAATATGAATAAAATTGGAATAAATATAAACACTTTCTCTTTAAATTTTCCATGTTTTCTCCCCCTCTATTATCTCTTTGTGGTTCTATATTTAGTCTCATCTCTATGATCACGACCTCCTGGATTTACATATTGGCAGATGCTCATCTTTATCTATATCTTCACACCATGAGCCCGACCAACCACGGTCCCTTTCAATACTTAGAAAATTATCTGACCATCGGGTCCTGGGTTTGCAGTATCCAACACTTATGTACCCTGTTCCTTCATATACTTCTTGCACCCAAAAAACTTTTGTGATTTGCAATTTATGCTTTTACTAGTGAGAACTCACCAGGGGTTCGAAAATATTGGCAATAATAAATGAACAATAGATGTTATTCTGTGAGATACTTAGCCCTTTTCCCCTTTTCTTCTTCCCGTTTATTATCGCTTTTTGGTTATATACTTAGTCGCCTTTCTATGATCGCGGGTTACAGGGTTGGCGGGCTGACATATTTTCATCTCCATCTATATCCTCACATGACAAATTCGACTGACCACTGTTCCTTTACATACTTAGCCAATTTTATGGTTGCGGTTGTTGGGTTGGCACTTTCAAACTCTGCTGCTTCTTGTTTCGTGATATACATCTTGCACTCAAAACTTCCGTGATATACAATTCCACTGTGAACTCCTCAAACTCGCAAGCTTCACTCTACCAGGGTTAAAAAATGTTTCAAAGCATCTGTCGCTATGACCACTGTTCCTTTCTATACTTAGCCAATTTTTTCCACCTGTTCCACGATATACATCTTGCACCCAAAAAATTCCCTGATCTACAATTCCACCCCGGGCTCCTCCAACCTGCAAGCTTCACTTTACCCGAATTCATAAAAAGTTTCAAACCATTTATGGCTCTCTTCCATCCCCGCCACAATCGCACCCTTCCCAATGCACATTAATTATCCTGGCCTCTAAATTAACTTCCATTGTTCCGTGACCTACAAATAGCACCCAAACCTCCGCCATATACAAATTGACTGCTAGACGCTGACATCATCCCCTCTTCTGTGTTACACATTATGCATTCAAATGTTCTGAGCGATACAATTTGACCGTCGGGGCCTCACGTCTGCTGGGGATACCTTGTCACCCTATTTGGTGTTGGGTATGTGTTATATTCTTTGCACGAGTAGTAGTGTCTGAGCGCTTGCGCCGAGCGCGCAGGGGGGTAAGAGTGGGGTGCAGGGGGGCGGAGCCCCCCGTGCGGGGGTTTGGGGGCAGCGCCCTCGAATTTTTTTTTTGGGCCGACATATTTTCGCCGGGCCGACATATTTTTGCCGGGCCGACATATTTCCAGGACGACATATTTCCGGGACCACATGATATTAGGTGGTTTTTCGGCACATGGTTTTTGCTGATGGTTTTCTATTTCCGGTTAAGGAATTAGGGTTGTGGACTAATCCAGGTCATTGGGTTAGGGTTTTGGATGCCGCTGGCTCCTATATGTATATTGTATTGTAAATAGTGTAAAGCAATGTATCAATATAATATATGCTGGTTTTCCCGGTTTGGGTTTCCAGGTGAAAAATCTCTGTGTAATGTTTGTATTTGCCAT
>JASDQU010352818.1:1443-12146 GCA_032191745.1 Picea mariana
TGGTACTTTACCCACGGTATCGTACTTTTTTCCATCACAATCTAATCTTTTCGATATGTTAATATTTGGTGAAATTAATTTCAAACATAACATTTATGAAGTTGGATTTGATGCTCTTTCACTTTCATCACTCACAAGGGAAAAAGACATATTGCAAGATGATTTTACACGATTTATTTTTGAAAACGATAATGCACTCATTCTTATGGAGATCGAATATTCTACATTGCATATTCGTTCTTTGATTAGTTCGAATTTTAATGTTTATGTTTCACATTTTGAAATGATCAATCTCATCAAAGGAAGTGTTCAAACCAATAATCTAATCGATGTCATGAATCCTCTTATGATGTGTTCCCCATTGATATATCCATTTCATTAAAGTCATAGTTTGCATCCTAATTTTTATGATAGCATATTAGAATGTCTTGAAGATTCGTATCTAAAAAATCTTCATAATAAAGATAAAGTTGGGTTTGCTTTGTTTCTACCTAAATATATAGGAAGTAAGCATGACATGATTTTTTTAGATCCTCCATGTGAAGAAATGGATGAACACTTGGACAATTGTCAAGAGGATGGGGCACTTTGGCCTTGGTTGATGGTTATGTCAGGTCCCCATAATATTGACAAATTTTCCAAAATTACTTACACTCTTCCATACCATTATGACCCATATCACGACAAGGTTGCAGAATGGTTGGAGGATCCATACATCAAGAAGTTTCAAATGAATGGTAAGGTCGTGCTTTTTTTGTTTTTAAATAAATATATAGGAGGTAAGCATGACATATTTCATTTGTATCTGCAAATACTACATTCTTTTATTCTGATTTTCGACTTTATATGCCTTGCAGGATTGAAGATGCTCTTGTGGCTGCACTGGAAATACAATTTTACTTAGAGCTTTGATATATTTAGTAGTTTAGAGTAGGTTTAGGAGTAGGTTTCCTTTAGTTTTATTTCTCATTGTTTCTCTTTGTAATAATGTAGTTATGAACACAATTTGGTACACCAAGAGAACCATAATATGAATGTTATCAGGGAAGTCCACTTTAAATCTTTTTCTCTCTACTTTTCGTTGAATATTTCTTTCCAAAAACGTAGTATCATCATGAAAATTTTAAATAAAAAGTAAATACATAAGTAAATTTGAACTGTCAATTCAACCTTGACCCAAGGTGCCATGAGTAGGACTGCACCCATCTTAATAAGGATTTTTCTATTTTCTTTTAGTCTCTTTTATTTTTAATAATAATGCTTGGTCAAAGTAACATCTCATGCATCACTATATTAAGAAAATAACTTGCTCGCACATGCTATTTTATATGATTTAGTTCTTCCTTTATTTTACAGTGAGATGCTAGTGGATCCAAAAGCTCAAGTTTATCTTTGGCCAAAATTGTTTCCTAATTTATTTATTTTTGTGTGTGTGTGTACTTATGATTTTGAATCCCATTAATAAAATTTGATTTGGTTTGTTGTGTGATTTTTGTTTTCTTTGATTGTTTTGAATGAGTTTTCTTCTTGTCTGTCCCTTTAAATCAATATATTTCTAATCAAAGAGTGATTGTCGAAGGAAGAATGCATTTTAAGACTTTTTTTTTTCAAGCAATTTGAAATAATTCAGAAAGGTCCTAATATTAAGATATAGCTCAGACAATTGATTTTTAAGTCAATTGTCACTTTCGTTTTGTCCTCAAATTTTCTTTGCTAGAGTATTACACTAGAGATGTGGTTTAAATCTTTGATAATCACGATGATATTTAAACTTTTTACGTCGTTCATATTCTTAAGAAATCACTTTTAAGTGCTTCCCCATTCTCTAGATGATTTCTTAAATGAAATCTAAAATCTCTAAACCATGATAAAAACAACTTTCATTTTTGAAAGAAAATAAATAAACTATTCACATGTATTACAATTAACCTCTAGTGTCATTCAAATGGTTATAATCAAAGTGGTGTAGCATCAACATTGTCGATCATTGATTTTACATGGATGATAACGCTCTGAAACCCTAGAGCTCTATAACGATGTAGCCATTGCTGCACACTCTGACACCAATGTTCTAAAGCTATGGAATAAGATTTGCAGGTAAAGGCCTCACAAGATCAGTGCACATCCAAGATGAGTCCGGAAGAGGGGGGGGAACCCCCCTCGTACAGCGATATCACTGCCAATGACAGGAAGGGAAATTGTGCCAAACGACCTGCATTCGAGCCGCCGCCACACCTACGTGATCAACTTTTCATCCAAGAACAGGGGCTCAGGAAAGAAATGGACGTAGAACCCAGTATGTCTCATCCAAAATCTTTCAGAGGATGGGAACTAGGAAAGTGTATACTGCAAATGGACAAACCCCCACACTATCACATCAAATCTACATTGGTAGGGGAGCACACCCAGTTTATGATGGATCATACTCTAATCGGTAAATTTTTAGGCCTATGGCCAACCAAACGCGATCTCACACGTTAGATCAAGGATTGGTGGAACCCAAAAGGAGAATATGAAGTTCATCTTAACTCCAAGAGTTTCTTCACAATAATCTTGTACAACCTCGAAGACAAGGACATAATCTTTGAAAATGGACCGTACTTCTATAACTCGGCAGGATTGTTTCTGTGATTTTGGATAGACAGATTCAGCCCAGAGAAGGAGGAATTCACAAGAGAACCAGTATGGATTCATCTATACTCATTACCCCAGGAATTCTGGCTAGAAGAAATACCCATGGGTATCGGGAACATAGTGGGGCGATATGTAAAGGCATCAGAGGCTACAAATATGAGGAAGTATACCTCATATGCCCGTATCTGTATCTACATGGACATCTCAAAGGCTCTGCCAGGATCGATTATTCTAGAATATCAGGATGATGACTGGAACCAAACAATTGATGATGAACACATCCTCGTTTGTCGCAGGAAGTGCCACGAGCACAACCACCTCTTCAAAGACTACCCTTTGAACACTCCAAGCACCAAGGATAGCGATGAAAAGCAAAAGGATGGATTCACCAATATCACAGGTATTTGGAAAAATCCACCAAGAAAACAGAACCAGAGTACGACTCCAAAGATCCCAACCAAAAATTCCTATGAAGTTTTGAATCAGTTGCTAGAAGAGGAGGAAATACAAAACCATCACCAAGCAAAAATACAGGTGAAGGGTAAAAGTCCTGAGGAACCCAAACTGACTCAAGCCAAAGAAACATCCCAAGAACCTCAAACAGATACATATAGAGACACCACCATGCAGATGGATGAAACTAATTTGGCGGACATAGATCTAGAAAAGCTGGAGCAAGCTCTCAACCAAAAATACCTGCAACACATCTCTGTGGATCAACTCCGTAAAGTCCATAAAGTGTTCAAAAAATCCACAGTAGGATCTACGGCCATACTGGGCATAACTTTTGACCCAGGGACAGAACCCAAGAAAGCAGCCAAAAAAAAACAAAAGAAGGGGATGCAAAACAACCCACCAACTTATCAAAGAAGCAGGAAACCTGATGATAAACTCATGCTAGATACATAGGTTATCAGAGGGATACCTACATCCCCCCCCCCCCTGCCTTCCTCATGATGAAGACAATAACTTGGAATATCAAAGGGCTCAATGGTAGATCCAAGCAGAGGATCCTCCGAGATTGTATTAAAGATGAAAACCCATATGTCCTACTCTTGCAAGAAACTAAATGTGTAGGTTAGGAAGCTGAAAATATCTTCCAATGAAGTTGGAAAGGGTGCGATTTTTTTCATCAAGACTCAGTGGGGGCCTCCGGAGGATTGGCCATTCTCTGGAATCCCCACACTATCACTATGCAACAACCCTTCTCCATGATAGGTACGCTCACGACCTATTTCACGGTAATAGGTTCTACCAAGGATGGAGCCATCACAAATGTCTATGGACTGCAGACCGCACAAGAAAAGGAAAGATTCATACAAAAAATACATCATTTCAAAACTCTAATGCATACACCCAACTGGATCATGGGCGACGACTTCAATATGATCCTGACACTGGAAGAGAAAACTGGAGGAACCAAACGACTGGAGCAGGATAGCAGTAAGTTCAAAATCCTAATAGAGTAGTTAAATATGGTATATATGGAAACCCAAAATGGAATCTTCACTTGGTCCAATCGAAGATCAGAACACCAGCATGTAGCCTGCAAATTAGACCGCTTCCTGGTAGCTGAAACCCTTCTTAAGGGTGATGCGACAATGGAAGCAAATATAATTCCAAAATCAGGGTCAGACCAGTGGCCTATTGTCTTTTGTCTGGATCCTGGCATTACTCCCAAACACAAACCCTTCCACTTTGAAAATTTCTAGCTCTCCCACCCAGACTTCCATGAGCTGGCACATTCCTGGTGGATCCAGGCTGAAGTGGAACATGGCACTCACATGTACAAATTCCAGCAGTGCCTCAAGAACTTCAAGGAACAACTGAAGAGCTGGAACAAATCCACTTTTGGAAACATTTTCCAAAGGAAGAAGGAAATTGAACGTAGGGTCGAAGACCTACAAAGAACCTTCATCTCAGGAAGAAGAACTCTAGATCTAGTGAAGGAAGAAGAGCAACTCCAAGAAGAAATGGAGGAACAGAGAAAGCAAGAAGAAATCCTTTGGCGACAAAAATCCAGAGTTCAATGGCTCAAAGAGGGTGAGTGAAACACAAAATTCTTCCACAGAGAAATGATACACCGCCGATACATCAACTGCATTACTCAATTGGAGGATGCTCAAGGCATCCCTATAAGATATCATGACCAAATAGTGGAGGAACTCAACTCCTACTATAAAGATCTCCTTACGAATACCATCGCGAACAGGGAATAAGCAATCTAAAAAATAAAAAATCACATACCCTCACTAGTCACCCCTGAGCAGAACAAAGCACTTCTAAGGCCCATCACTCACGCCGAAGTGGACCTAGCAGTAAAGGAAATTCCCCCAGGAAAAGAACCAGGCCCGAATGGCTTTACAACGAACTTCTTCCATCACTGCTGGGATATGATCAAGGAAGAGGTATGGTTGGTGGTAGAAGAATGGAGAATGTTTGGCCAAGTACTCTCTACACTTAATGAAAATTTTCTCATGCTCATCCCCAAGGAGGAGCGTGTTACTCATCCCAGGCAGTTCAGACCAATTTCTCTCTGCAATGTCATTTACAAAATAATCACAAAGGTCATTGCCACTCGCCTTAAGCCACTCTTACCCTTTATTATCTCCAAAGAGAAAACTGGCTATGTGGAAGGGAGGCAAATCATGGACAATGTTATTCTGGCAAATGAGGTGATCCACTCTTTGAAAACGAGAAAGACACCAGGTATTCTTATTAGACTCGATCTCTCAAAATATTTTGATAGAGTAAGCTGGCAATACATGCGATCCATGTTGGAGTCCTTTGGTTTTGATAAACTCTGGGTTAATTGGGTTCTCAATCTCACCTCCTCAGCCTTCTTCTCCATCCTAGTCAATGGGATACCCTCCCATCCCTTCCAGTCCACCAGGGGAATCAGATAGGGTGACCCACTCTCTCCCTTCCTCTTTATGCTCATGGCAGAAGGGCTAGGTCACTACATCAAAGAGACAATCCTGGAAGGGCCCCTCAAAGGACTGCCCCTTCATAACATTCATCCGGCACCTTCACACAACTAGTTTTTCGATGACACTCTGCTAATGAACACCCCTACTACACGAGAATCCACTAAGCTAAACTCAATTCTCTTTGACTTCAAGGAATATTCAGGCATGCTCTTAAACCTGGAAGAATCCAATCTTTACTTTTTCAATACATTGGTCATAGTACAGAACCATCTTTCAAGACTTCTAGGCATTGCTAAGAGCTCCCTTACTTCCATTTACCTAGGCATACCCCTAATAGGGGAGCCGCCATGATCCATTTCATGGGATAGCCTGGTCCTGTCTATCTCCAACAGGATGAATAACTGGACCTTTAGACCTCTCAATATTGCTTCCAGATTGGTGCTCCTTAAGTCAGTCCTCCAAGCACTACCCACCTACCTTTTCACTGCTCTCGCTGCGCCTATCTCGATAATTCGAGCAATTAGGAGCCTCCAAAGAAAGTTCCTGTGGCACGACCACCAAGATAATAAAAAATGGGCATTGGTCAGCTGGGATAAACTTTGAAAACCAAAAACGTTTGGAGGATTGGGACTTCGTGATCCGAGAAAGCTCAATCAAGTCATGGGGTCCAAAATGTGGTGGAGATGGTTACAACATCCGACAAAACTCTAGGCGCAAATTTGGAAACAAAAGTATGCCTCGAATACACATACTAACCAACTAATTAGATTCAACGACCACATCCAGGGATCCAAGATCTGGAATACGGCCTGGAAAAATCGCCCTCTCATTCAGAAGCATGCTTTTTGGGAAGTAAGAAATGGAGAAAGTGCACTCTTTTGGCAGGACTTGTGGCAGCAACTACCCCCCCTAAGTGACTCGGAAGGTCTCAATCCTCTCAAACAGAGGCTCCATCCGTATATCTTCAGGAAATTTAAAGATCTTAGGAACCCTGACCACAGGAGCCAACCCTGGAGACAATGGAAAACAGAGAGAACAAAATTACAGCTCACGGACGATATTGATCTCCAAACCTAGCAAGAATGTGCAGATCATCGAAAAATACCAATCAAAGAGGGATCAGACATCCTTCGATGGGGACACTCTACTACATGTATCTTCTCCATTAAGAAATCCTATTACCTACAGGAAAACTACCAAAATTAAATCCTAGAAATAATCTGGAGTAAAGTATGGAAAATCATCCTATGGCCCAAAGTCTCCATTTTCCTTTGGCTCACAACTCAAAACCGCATCCTCACGTGGGATAATCTTATAAAAAAAGGCTTTATATGCCCCTCCAAGTGTGCCCTTTGTCACCAAAGAGAGGAAACCATGGAACATCTCTTCAACAAATGTCATTACAGTCAACAGATCTGGGATTGGGGGGCCCAAGCCATGAAACACTCCAATAGAAATGGAAGCAGCATCAGGGATACGATTGCGAACTGGGATGCAATCTCCTTCCATAACTCAATTCTCGATTGCATCTGGCAGCTTCTCTCGGGGTTCACCTTATGGGAAATATAGAAAGAATGGAACAAATGAATCTTCCATTCGAAAACTTCCCTTCCTGCTATTACGTGGGAAAGAATTGAGAAGTTAATTCGAGAAACAATCAATAACAAACCTTGGAACCATGAATATCTTCAATGCGTTCATGAGGAGGAAAACATTCTTAAAAGTTGGAATATGAAAATTCACGTATGCCCTCTAGTGAAGGTAAAGGGTAGCTGATCCATTAGCCCCACAATTTGGACCCCCCCTCCATTAGGCTTCATCAAGATAAACTTTGATTGTGCCTCTAGGGGAAACCCAGGACCGATAGGATTCAACTCAGTCCTTCGAAACCACGATGGCGAGATCATACATCTAGTGGCCGACTTCCTGGTTGAGAATACAAACAATGTTGCAGAGCTCCTAATCCTTACTCGAGGTCTCCAAGTTGCAACCCACAATCAATACCATCAAGTCATAGTAAAGGGAGACTCTCAAATCATCATCCAACTCATCACCAAAATCCTGCACGGAGAACATCCACGATGAGTATGCCCTAGTTGGAGACTTTCAGGACTTCTGGAATATTTCGGAGCTATTGTCCACACCAATCTCATCATAATCCCCTCTCATGTGAAATGAGAAGCAAACAAAGTAGCAGATCACCTGGCGAATGCTGGAGTTGAGACCAGGTCAAAACTCATACATTGGCAAGCCAATCTTTCTCATAATACAGACCTCTCGAGACGTTGCAGAGACCTTGCGAGCAGTGATGCCTTAGCCCTGGACGGGGTGACACGATGCGCATCTTCGCCACCTGGCTTAGCACTGAACCATGGCTTAAATGTTGTAGGTCATTCCCCATCCCTTCAGTATTAAAGATGGGAGCAATCCATTACAACAGTCATACGGATTTGGGACTTCTCTCTCGCGCGAAAGAGTCTGCATTGAAAACATTCAATATGATCGAGTTAAGGAGGATCCAGGTGTTGTTGTCCCATGAAAATATGAAAGCAAGGAGGTCAGGACATAGCTGGTTCATTCTTTTTCTGAACCTCCCTGCCGATTATGAGCGCTAGTGTGATTTCTTCTATATCCTGCCAAATCTGAGGGTGTCTTCTATTCACTTCTCCTTACCAATACCAAGGGAGCGAGGAAAGCCTCGCCACATTTCGGCTTGACACACCCACGATGTGCAATGACAGAGAAGGAAACAGATGAAACACACACTCTCGATGGCCAATTCTATCCTAAGGAAAAGAGCGAGAGTCGCCCGTATGGCACTCCATGCTACTATCACTGAGTCTGCAATGAAGAGGAGAGCCCATACTCCACCAGCTTGGGATAATTGGAAACCCACAGACATGAAGCGAGTTGAAATTCCTGCAATTGAACCTGAAACACAAGTAGGAAGCAACTTGAAGGAAGATCCTAACAAAGAGTTCCCAATATGCTACATAGAGGAAACACCATGCCCGGATGATATTGTAACAGCCTCAGAACCTCAAGAAATAGAAACGAAAAGGAGGAGGCTTTGCGAGGACATCCCAACCTTCTACGTCAAAGAAATTCCATATGAGGAAGAGGGCTTGAAAATAACCTATGTGGTAATGGTGCACCACACAGACATTGCCGCCATGGACAAGGACAAGGCCGAAGCTCAAGTGGGGAAAGAAACCTCAGGCAATGCAGTCACCAATGAATTGCATGCTCCACTCCTTCNTGTGTTTGAACTCCGAGGCCAAATGGCAGACCAGGAACAGAGAGCCCTCCTCATGGGACAATGCTTGGACCTGCTCTTGAACGCTTACTCTAATGCTCCAGCTAATCAAAAATGCCCAACGTGCACATATCCATTTGTCATTCAGGCCAAAGCCGCGTGTCAAGAGGCCGAGAGCGACTGGTCACTGGGTATTTGAGTTTGTCTTTTAGTCTGGTTTTCAATTATGCTGCTATTCAGAGTTAAGAAAATCTATTGCCATCTGTCCTGGCTTCCTTCGGGCATGACAGAGGACGAAACAATATTTTAAGCCTATCTTCCTAGACATGCTACACTTGCCCCAAACTGTGCTAGTTTCCAGTAAAATGGCAGCACATTTGGTGGCACAGTAAACTTATTTCTCTCTATATTTTTGTTAATTTTATATAACAGGTAACACACTTTTTTACTTAAAAAAAACAAAATTAACCTCTAGTGTCACCCCATTCTTTTTGTCATCAATAAATCTATAATTGTATTATTATTTAAAAGTGGCATAAGAGGGTTGAAAACACTTAAGTATGGGAAGTGTGTGTAAGTCCATCGGGGTACTGAACAGGCTCGCTGGCAACTGGTCAATGCACACATGATACCAAGACAACTTCGTCGGGGTACTGAACAGGCTTGTTGGCAACAAAGCAATGTCAGGTCGAGAGGTAGCAAGTATATGATTTTAAATTAACTTTTATGGAAGTATACATCATGCGGATACAACTATTGGATGGGATTAAAACATTTGAGTGGGTTAAATGACATCCCTGGAGAGGCTATGGATGTCTGCTGGCAGTAGTGGCTCTGTCAATGGTATTGAAGTTCTTTTATAAACATCATGACTCTTTGATTAAGACATTATTTCAGATTATAATCCCCTGCAAAGAAAATTCTATTGTCTGGTTATAACATTGAGCTTATCCTAATACTAAATGGTCTCAGAGTGAAATTGTTTTAGGGAGCTAAATCCCTTTTCAAGTCTTATTCTTTTCTTCTTGAGATGAAATCTTACCAGATCAGAGATAACTGCTTCACCCAATAAGTCACCATTTTTTGGGCCCCAACAACTCCCCCTAAAGTTTTACAAAATTTAAAGGGCCCTCATTAGAATATTGATAATTATAATGAGATACATAATGAACCTTTTCAAATAGTTCCATACCTTGGCTTGCTTTGAGACAAACTTAAGACATTCACTATAGTATGAGACATTCATTACAAGAGTATATGTCAAAATTGAGACATTGATTACAAGAGTATATGTCAAAATTTAGAAACGAGCATAGAAATCTCAATTTAAACCAAAATGTTAATTTTTATCAACTATTTACTTTCGTTTAAATTATGATTATGTTTTTGCCTTTTTTCTCATTAACAATCATTTTCAAAAATCATTTGGTAGGTTTAATTAATTAAATTATTTTTTTTAGTTTGCATCTCATTTCAAAATAAAAATAAAATAATAATAAAAAAGTAATTATCTATCATTTGTTTGATTTTTTGAAAAGCCAAAAATAATATTTTTCCCCTCTCCATCAACTTGAAGCTTCTAAAATTTTACGATCATATTTGAAAGGAAAATATAAACAATGTTCGTTTATAACTTATAGTTAGTTTAAATTCATTTTTTATTTTATTATTCTAGATTTTGTTTTATTCACAATTTTTAGATTATTAATTTAGGTTTCTTTTTGTTTCACAGGTTTCTATCATCAGTTATTTGGTACAGATTTGATCGTTGCTTGAATTTATTATCTAAATACGTTCAAGATGATTGATCCAAAAATAATATTGGATTGCTGCAAATAAATTTATGATCAACAATAAATAAAATTTGGAAATGCATCAAGAAC
>JASDQU010352821.1:8386-20586 GCA_032191745.1 Picea mariana
CCTTTGTGCCCACAATTTCAAAGTCTGTCTAAACATTCAAAGTTTTAACATATGCTCCCTTGGAGAGTGAATGGTGGTACACATGTAGTCAATGCCCATTAGCAAGTGGCCGAGTGTGGTCTTCATCAATATTATGAGCTTGATAGTTCCATTGTCAAAGACAGTGTCCACTTCATAAGGACCCAACCAGCATGTGAAAAACTTTCCCTTGAAGTTATTGAAGTGGGAATCATAAAACAAGTCCCGATCCTATGTATTAAATTTTTTCTTCTTGATAAATTCATCATGTCACTTTGCTCGCTATTTTTGAATGACAGAAGTTTGGTGCAAGGTTGTTAGATGAAACTCATTGAGTTTAGTAAGTTGATCAAGGAGGTGATTTTGTGCTTCTGTAAGATCTAGATTGAAATGTAAGGCAATCCTCAATGTTTTAATCTCACATTCAATTGGAAAAATAACATCCTTACCATAAACAAGCTCATAAGGAGAAAAATTTGTGGTGTTCTGCCATGTGGTTTTGTAGGCCCAAAGAGCTTTTAAAAGTCTAGCAACCCAATCATGATGGTGTAATCACATGTTTTTTGTTAAAATAGAATCTAACACCTTGTTGGTACTTTCCACTTTCCTATTGGCTTGTGGATGATAAGGGGAAGTAGTCTGGTACCGAATTTGATACTCTTTGGTAAGTTTTTGAATCAAGTGAGAGATAAATTGAGCTCCTTCATCAGTGACAATTTCTCGCGGTACCCTATAACAGATAAAAATCTCTTCATAAAGGAAGTCTGTTATATCCTGCTTGATGGCTTGTGGAAGTGATTTTTCCTCCACCCATTTAGTAAAATAATATTTACAGACCAATATATGGACCTTTTGGTAGAGGGTTAATTGGCCCTATGAAATCCAAGGCCCATTTCTCAAAAGGATCTATAACAAGTTGGGTCTGGAGTGGCATTTCATCGGATGAGAAAACATGGCTCATCCTCTAAAAGCTATCACAACTTCTCACATACCAATTTGAATCTCAGAACACATTAGGAAAATATTATCCCATGCGAAGTATTTTGTGATCCGTCCTTTTATCGACTAAGTGTCCACCACAAGACTCATCATGACAAGCCTTAAGAATTTCATAGATTTTGTCCTCTCTAACACAACATCAGATCATAAGATATGATCCTTTGTAAAATAGGTATCCATCTATCAAATAATACTTGTAACTCTACCAAATTATGTGATTTCATTCTCATGATGAATGGTGGCTCAAAAATTCTCCTACAACTAAGTATTTATAAATATCTGCATACCACAAGGTGTAAGTAGATAAAGAAAAAATATGCTCAACATGAAATTTATCGTCTATAAGTACAACATCACCTTCATTGGTAAGTTTGGATAGGAAGTATGCAACAACATTATCCCTACCATGCTTATTAATGAAGGTGATATAAAACTATTGTAACAAAAATAACCACCTAGTTATTCTACTAGTACAGATGGGATTATTCATCAAAACTGAATAGAAGAATGATTTGTATGTACAAATATAGGATATCCATTTATATAATGCCTAAATTTATTCATGGAATAAACAACAACAAAAAATAACTTTTTTGTTATTATGTAGTTGAATTATGCACTAGGAGTCAAGTTCTTCTTGATGTAGTATATTGTGTAGGGTTTATGATCTTCTTGTTGTCCCAACACTGCTCCAATGGCTATGTTTGAAGAATCTATAGAAATATGAAAGGGAAGGGATCGTTCAAGTCCCATCAGAATAGGAGCATCACACAGTCGTTCCTTAAGAACTTCAAAAGTAGACTGGAAGTGATTATTCCAAAGAAACTATGTATCCTTAGAAAGTAATGAAAATAAAGGAGATGCAAGATTACTAAATTTATCGATAAAATGATGATAGAAACCAACATATCCCCAAAAGCTATGTACATCTTTCTCTAATTTTGGAGGAGGGAAATTTTTTATTACCTCTACTTTCATTAGATCCACTCTGATACCTACAAGAGAAATGTGATGACCAAAAATGATACTTTCAATGAAAAACATATGGAATTTTGCATCACTAAGAGAGAGGTTAGTGGTTCTACATAGTTTAAGCACCTTTTCCAAGCTACAAGGGCCTCTTCACATATCTATCCATGGACTATAAATTCATCCATATAGATATCAACACAATTATGATTTAGATTAGAAACAATACCAAGGACAACCCACTGAAACATAGCTAGAGAATTATAAATCCAAAAGGGTAACATGAGGTAAGTGAATGTCCCCTAGGGGAAAGTAAATGTGGTATTTTCATGATCCTCATGAACTATCCGAATTTGGTTGTATCCACTAAATCTGACATGAAATGAAAATAACCTTTTCCCTACTAAGGTGTCAAGGAATTGGTCAATAAATGGCAAAGGAAAATGATATTTCTGGGTGGATTTGTTCAATTCTCTATAGTTAACATAATCCTCCACTTTCCATTCTTTTCAGAACTATCACTAGAGGAGAGACCCACTAGCCGTTGGAGATAGGATAGATGAAATTCACATTCAACAACTTTTGTACTTCTTCTTTAACTATTTCTTTCAAGGTCGAGTTCATCCAACACTGAGATTGCCTTACTGGTATGAAATCATTTCTCACATAAATGTGATGTGTGCATAGTTCTGGGTGTATTCCCTTCATATTTATGTATTCCCATAAAAAACACTTTACTTTTCTCATGCAAAAGATGAACTAGTTGTTTTTGTGAGGCTGAGAATTGTGAGTTAATATTCAAGTTTTTTTTAGACTAATTTCTACATGAATATTGGTGCATTTGGTGTCCTGGTTAGGAATAACCATGGGAAAAATATCTGTAGATGGATTTGCAACAATATACATCTATTGATAAGTGTCCATTACATCATTTAGAAACTAAGAATTTGGGAGAGAATATGTATGAGGATTACTAAGAAAATTGTTGATTAGGTAATCTTCTATACCATTTTTAAGGCAAAGTGCTCTACCAATAGTAAGGAGCTATTGGACACTTTCTTCATCACTGGATTCATATTCTATCCACATGAGGCTTTCATTTTGTGTACTAGGTTTGGAGGCGGGGTATAAAGAAAGTGTTAACAGTGATATTTCTGTGGGACGAATTGTTAAGAAGATTTGGAGGAACCACAATATTGATATTTAGAGGTCGACGTTTCGAGTCCATATCAGGACCCATCTTCAGGAAATTTAAGCCTGGGTAAAGAAGAAACCGAAGAGAAGAGATAAATACTAACCTACTGGAGGTGGAAAACCTAGGAAGTTGGCTCTAAAAACCTAGAAAGTTTAATTAAAAAGAGTTTAAACATAGAAATTTTGATTTTCTAGGGTTTAAATAAAATATTAATTGTAATAGAAAGAAAGTCTTTTCATGAAATTGTCATGGGATATTATCATATTCCCGGATTTGTAGCCAATGTAGGAATCATTCATGGCTAACCATGGCATTCCTAAGATGATACGATGAATCCCAAAAGTGAATCTTGGTTGTAATACATAAAATCAATCGAGTATTTCCATGAGTCAATAGAGATGATAACATTTTCAAGGATTCCTTCAGGCTTGACCATGGATCTGTCTTCTAGCTATAGAACCATATGATTTTTTCTCGAGTGAGTCAATCATAGTGTGTTCATGGTATCTTTTTTCATTACGTTTATGGCAGCCCCCAAGCTAATCATATTATTTGAGATGCAATTCTAATTGATTTGGACATCAACCACTCGGCTTCCAAGATCTAAGCATTTGGTTGTGAAGATATTCTTATTCATTAAGACTTCCAGTTGACTGATTACATAAATAGTTTTGAGATCCTTTCTTTTATTACCAAGATTTTTGATACACAGTTACTTAATGGTTTTGGAATATATAAGAACATCTTTTATTGCTTGGAATATTGGGATTTTGACACACACATTCCGAATTTCACCTAGTAAATCAAATTTAGGTTGATTCAGGGGTTTTCCCAGGCCTAATCCTTTTGGAAAGGGAGGGAACTATTGTGCTCTTGGAGACTGTGGTTGGTATAAATGTTTAGGGAGAGTGGAGTGCGGTGTGGTAAAGGGATGGTTCATGGGTTTCTCACCAAAATTATTTTCTATTGGTTCACTGGCTTCCTCTTCATCATATTCAATGAGAATTGGGGAAGCCTTATGACCTATTGTTTTCCTTGATTGTAATTGAACATCATGACATTCCAGAGGGGAGATAGAATATGTAGGATATCTGGGCCACTCAGCAGTGTAAGCATTCTATGTGGATTTATTTTTGGGGTTAGGTGTGGGTTGTGCACATAGTTGAGGTCTTGGAGGGGGATGATTTTCAGGAAATTGTGGCAATTGTGTTTGAGGGAATTGTTGAGTTGTCAATTGTTGGCCTCTCTGAGGAAATTGCTTTCCTTAAGGGGGTCCTCTCTAGGCTGTTTTCCATTGATATTCAGGAGTTTGTTGTAGTGGCCTTTGTTTCCATGATGTAGGAGGGCCCCATGGTTGGGATTTAATTTGATTATTAGACCAATAAAAATTAAAAAACTGAGAAGGATCTTGGCCCATACCTAAGTATTGAGGCTGCCTAGGTCATTTTTTAGCAACAAAGAAAATTTTCTATGTTTCCTTGTTGGCACCTTAGTATGCTACTTTTAATACTGGAAGGGAGTAATAACTATTGGTAGGGTGGTTCTTTTCGAAAATATCACAATTTTGAATGCTATCAAGTGGGCATTCCCTTAAAGGATACTTTTTTCTACACCACGGAAAAAATATGGATAATTCTCTTTAGGCCTCAGCTTCTTTTGTTTGACCTGAAAGGTGTCAAATTATGAAGTCAATGAACTCAGAATATTGGTAGTAAAATGGTAGGATACTTGGACACTTAGGAGTTAGTTAAGATCAAATTGGTCTAATGTGTCATTAGGTAAAATGTGTGTTTCTTAGTGTGTTTCTTTAGTATGCATTTGTAGTTGGGTAATCAAACAATCACAATATGTTCCCAACATAGAGTGATCTGATGGTTCATATTCTCCTCGATCTTAATGGATACATTGATCCATGGCTTAACACCCGACTGATCCATGATTTCTATTTAAAGAGCATGGAGGGTCATTTTTTGATGATCGATCATGATAAAATCTCTTGTAAATCTCTTTTTAATATTTTCTTTTGTATTAATAAATTTATCCAAGTGGCCACACTGGTTGGGGTCGTGGATGTTTCCTTGTAGGGAGTTTACCACGTCAAAACATCAATATGTTGAAATTTGATATAGTTGTGTGAGTGGTTTCTATAGGTGTTCATCCTTTGTTGGAATACTGGTGTTGTCGAAAATGGTATCAAAGATCATTTGAAGACCCACTCTTGTTGTAGATCGAGATCATGAAGTCATGTTGCCACATCAGTGGTTTTGGTAATTTTTCGTACATTTATGGGATGAGAGGATTGTCCCATTTCATATGAAGTGCTTATTTCAATCAGGAAGTATTTTTCATTTCATTGAAAAAGGTTTTCGTTTTCCCAATATATGACCATATTAGTCAGATCCAGAGGTATAAATCCCAAATACGCCATTTTTAAAAAATTTGCATAGATAAATTTCAGTTTTATTTCGGTTTTCTATTTTTTTATTTATTTGTTGGTTTCTACTCTTTTTAATATGTGTATTCTCTTTTCCCTATGCCTTGTGTGATCTCGAAAAATTAGAAACAGACTGGAAATGGTTTTTCTGTCTATGTATTCTCTTTTTCATGTGCTTTGTGCGATCTTGGTAAATCAGAAACTGAGGGAAAAGTTGCATTTTCCAGGTAAGCTAACCAAGATCTAACCCTTGTTGTTGTCGAGTAGTGATATTTTTTATAGTGAAAAAATATTTTTTTATGAGCACACTCTCCAAGGCCATCATCATCATCATCAACAACAACAACACCAACAATCCTCCTTCTAAACAATATAATATGTTTTGCACTAACTCACTTGGTTAAAAGTTCCTTTATTAAGTAAGAGGTTTTGAGTTCAAGTCTCTATTTTGTTTTTTTTTTGAAAAAGTTCATTCATCCATTGTAATGTGTATTTCACTTAAATTATAAAAATGAATGATCACTATAAGAAGTTTTACTATTTCATTTTAAGTTATTTATTTTGCATGCAACTTTCAGTTATAAAGTAACTTCATTGTCAAAGTGATTTCCAGTTATTCTATAAAAGTGGGTCACTTCATAAGCAGCTTATTTGTAAAAGAGAGGTTAATAGAAGGAGGGGTATCACCACTTGGACCAAATTCTACTTTCCATGTGGCTCTTTTTTTTATCATTTGTTCCTTTTTCAAAAGGGCATAACTTTCACATCCAAAGTCCATTTTCAGTGTCGTTTTTTTAAACAATCTATTTTTTCAAGATCTTTCCATCTAGGCCGTTGGTTTCAATTTTTTTTTTTGCATATTTTAATACGACATATCCCATTGATATATTTATTACTATTACCAACTACTTCTCATGGAAATACCATATGGAGGATGTATTAAGAATTAAAGGATTGTACTCAATTACCTTGGGAAAAGAACTAGAGCCCACTGATGATGAAAACAAATTCAAATGGGCCAATAAGAATTATGAAGCATGTGGACTGATCGAAATTTCCATCTCTCCTGATTTAAGGTTTCACCTTCAAGGAATTGATGACCCTGATGATGGCTGGGAAAATCTTGAAACTATGTTTGGTAAACACAATATTATTTGAGCCCACCAGTTGGAGAATTAGTTAATGACCTTAATTCCAAATGGTTTTTCTTTCATTGAAGATTACTTATCTAAGTTGAAAACACTTATACTCTTATGTATAGAATTAAAAATAGATATGTCATAATATTGATGCATATATGTTATTCTTGCTAAGCTTGGTAGTGTATATTTTAATTTTGTATCTACCTTTTATGTCAACAGAGAATGCTAGGATCCATCCCTAACCCCTCTGTGGTTGGGGAAACATACATGCAGGAAATACAAGTGGTACTTAAGCACGCATCTGTTGTCCACCCTTGTAACCCCTGTTGGTACCCCTTCGAGTGGTAGCGCATCAGACAACACCTGTGCACGGACTTGCCCAAGGCATCCTGGAACTCTCCTAGCTTAATCGATTGGCCACTTGATTGATATAATGTCACTGAGAACAACACTCAGGAAGATACTCTCTAGTACATGGGTAATATGGTAGTACGAATAATGGTATGGTCAAGCCTCCTTAGTTGGTTCTCTGAGATGTTGGACCAAGTACTACTATCTACCCCACACATATATCATAGAGATATAGAACAAGGCAAACCCTTGTATGTAGGTACCCTGAAAAAAATTATAACTCTTGGGAAAGACACAAAACAGAAAAATAACAGTGAAGAAAGAGCACACACAAGATCCATTGGTTGAGAAATTATTACATCTTTCCTCCTGTTAATAATTTGGACAGTCTGACATTGCATAATTATTTAGATTGGAGTATAACTCTGCAGGAGTTAAAAAAAACAAATAAAAAAAAAGTCTGGGGACTGACAACACCCTTATTTGAGACCTATCCCATTGGATTCCTCTTTTAAACTTGATAGCAGTGATACCTGTCATCTCTCTCCATTCTCTTGCTAGTATTTCTGCTCCACAAACATTGAATATCAAAGGCTACATCAGAAAATGACCGATAGTAGTGTTGATTAATAGTGACATCACCCATAATTTTACTCATTGCAGAGTCACCGAGGATGCCAATTGTTTTATTCGACCAGTTTTGAATTTTCAAATTCTCATAGATAATGGTGGTATAATGAAATGTGGGGGCCGTTGTGAGAATTAAAAACTCCAAATGGGTGATTATACCCTTAGAAATCACATGTTTTCCATTGCAATGGGTGGCTGTGATATTGTCTTGGGTGTTGAATGGTTTCACACTTTTGGACTGATTACCATGGATTATAAAGAATTATATATGCAATTTACTCAAGAGGGTCACACTTATAACCTCCATGGATTTCATGTTGGGTCCCCAGAAATTATCAACTCTCACAAAATGGAGAAACTCTTGAAGAAAGGTCATCATGGGGTGATTTCACAATTTAACTCCATCTAGGTACAAGAGTCATCCTCCCCCACAATCCATCCTGACTTGCAATGCATCTTGGAAAATCACCACCAGGTCTTTGAGACACCCACATAATTACCCCCATCCCATGGTGAGAATGATCACAACATTCCTCTTCTTCCTAGAATTCAACCCCCCAATGTCTGCCCCTATAGGTACCCCTTTTTTCAAAAAAATGAAATAGAAAAAATAATGCAGGAATTATTGGAAGCCAGGGTAATTCTCCCAAGTACCAACCCCTACTCCTCTCATGTGGTAATGGTCCTAAAGAAGGAAGGTTCTTGGTGCATGTGTACAGATTTTCATGCCCTTAATAAATTGACCATTAAGGATCAGTTTCCCATTCATGTCATTGGTGATCCATTGGATGAGCTCCAGGGTGCCTATTTCTTCACCAAATTGGATCTTCACTTCAGTTATCACTAGATTTAGATGAAGGAAGTAGATATTCTTAATATCTCTTTCATAACTCATTAAGGCCATTATGAGTTCTTGGTATTGCCTTTTGGGATTTGCAATGCTCCATCTACCTTCCAAAGTCTCATGAATAAACTCTTGAATCCCTATCGTCAGAACTTTGTTCTAGTTTTCTTTGATGACATTCTTATTTACATACTTACTTGGGAGTCCCATATTCAACATGTGGACAAACTACTTCATTTTTTACGAGACCATCAGTTGTTTGTTAAGAAGTACAAGTATTCTTTTGGGGCAAGTGAGGTCAAATACTTGGAACACATTCTTGGTCATGACGTAGTACACGTGAAACCCAACAAGATTCAATCCATGCAGGATTGGCCACGTTCTAAGAACTTGAAAATCCTCCAGGTTTTCCTTGGCGTCATAGAACATTACAGTAAATTTGTCCATCATCATGGAAAAAATTCCAAGCCATTGATGGACCTTATTAATAAGAATGCATTTCAATGGAACCATGCAGCTGAAGATGCCTTCCTAGATTTGAAGAAGGGCCTGTGTACTACCCTCGTATTAGTAGTACATGATTTCAAAAAAAACATTGTGGTCGAATCATATGCTTCAGGAACCGGTATTGGTGCAGTTCTCACCCAAGACGGTCAACCTCTTTCTTTCACTAGTCAGTCATTGAGTGGTCACAATTTGGGAAAATATACATATGAAAAGGAAATGATGGCCATTCTCCATGTTGTGCACACTTGGATACCATATGTATTGGGGTTTTTCTTTCAAATTAAAACCGATCACCATTGTCTCAAGTATTTCCTCGAGCATAGGTTATCATCTCTAGAAAAAAATAAGTGGTTGACCAAAATGTTGGGCTATGATTATGATATCATATTTAAGAAAGGAAAATACAACGTAGTGGAAGATGCGTTTTCCAGACAATATGAAGATGAAGGTTCCCTCTTTGCACTATCATTACCAATTCCCCATTAGATTGATGAAGTTCAATGTGAATGGATCACCCATCCCACTATCTCACAGATAATTCAAAGACTTCAAGATGACAGTAGCCCTCCCATTGGATATACTTGGAAATCCAATGTACTTAGATATAAGGATCTCTTGGTTCTATGTCTAGACTCAACACTCAAGCCTGTGATATTAAATGAGTTTCATTATTCTACTCTCGTGGGTCACTCAAGCTTCCAAAAGACCTATACTCGTGCTCGCCACTCTTTTTTTTGGGAAGGTATGAAGAAGGATATCCTCACCTTTGTCACTGAATGTGATATTTGCCAATTTCATAAAGTGGAGACTGTCAAGACCCCAAGAGTCCTCCATCCATTACCCATTCTAGCTTCTATTTGTACTAATATCTCCATGGACTTTATAGTGGGCCTTCCAAAAGCGGGTAAAAAATTATTCATAATGGTATTGGTCGGCCACCTCTCCAAGTGTGCAAATTTTTTTTCCTTACCACACCCTTTTACCCCAGCCCTAGTTGCACAAGTTTTCATTGATCATATTTTCAAGTTGCATGGAATGCCAACATCCATTGTATTCGACCGTGACCTGACATTCAAAAACACCTTTTGGCAGGAATTGTTCAAATTATAGGGAATGCAATTGAACATGAGCACAACATACCACCCATAGACAGATGGCCAAATTGAAGAGGTCAATAAGAGTTTGGAAATTTACTTGTGTTGTTTTTTTTATGACAAACAACATCAGCGGGTGAAATGGCTACCACTTCTAGAATGGTGGTACAACACTTATTATCGTACAACCACCAAAATGAACCATATGAAACAATGTATGTCCAACAACCCCCTACATTAACTACATATCTTTTGGGCACATCAAAGGTCCAAGCTATTGACAATTTGTTGCAAGGTAGGGAATTTACCCTCCCGTTTCTAAAGGAAAACCTCCACATGGCCCAAAATCTTATGAAGAAACAACATGACTAGAACGCTTCAAAAGGGTTTTCCAAGAATGTGATCAGGTGTTTCTCATACTCCAAAATTACAAGCAAACATTGCTCAAAGCTTAGGGCCACCAAAATTTGGCACCCAAATTTTATGGCCTCTATCAAATTCTTAAACGCATTGGTCCAGTTTCCTACAAACTTTCACTTCCAGCTACCTCCAAAATACACTCAGTGTTTCATGTTTCATGCTTGAATAAAGTGGTGGGTTAGAATTGTCTAGTTCAAACCATTCTACCTAAACTTGATGAAGAAGGTTGCATTTGGATGCAACCCAAATCTATCCTCAACAGGAGAGAGCGTCACCTGCGGGGGTGAACTATTAAAGAAGTGTTAATCAAATGGAAGGACACATCTCTAGAGGATGCAACTTGGGAACCAACTGCCATCCTGCAACAATTTACGTATCTTCATCCTTGAGGAAAAGGTTGATTTTGAAGGGGGAGGGAATGTTAGGATTTTTTCCTAACCCCACTTAGTTAGTCATTAGTTAGTTGTCATTGTAATAATCGGTCAACCCTCATTTTCGGGACCACAATAGTTAGAAGGTTGGTTAGTGAAGTGTTATAAATTATTTAGGGATAAACCATGGTATTGGTTCTTGGTATTGGCCTATGGTATTGGACCTTGGTATTTCCCATGAAATTTTTTGTTGTGAACAGTATTTAAAGAATGCATCTCTCCATTGTAATTTGTTGAATATTATTGTAAGAGAACTCTACTCATTTGGAGGTTTCCCCCTCGAAGAGGCAAGTGAACTAAGCTTTATGTGGTATCAATATTATATTTCTAATCTATATTTCTTCTCTATATTTTATGTTCATGTTATTTGCACATTATATTTTCTTTTTTCGATAATTGTTCCAGGTATACTATAGAAAATATCTAGGAACTGCTTATAAAAAACCCTATATTGAGTTCTTTTGCGATGCTCTAATTCAAGAGAAAGATAAGCTTTTGAAAATTGGATTCATTATCACTACATGTACCTCTAACAAAGCATTAGTAGTCTAGCAGAAAGATAAATCCAAGAATCCAAAGAAGCAACATTCTTGCCACAACAACAAGAAAAATAAGGGTTCCAAACCCTCTCATCCACCTTTCACTCCTAATGGTGACAAAAGAGCATAATCTAAAAGTCAGAGCATTAACATACATTGCAACTTTTTTGGGAAATATGGTCATGATGATTCCAAATGTTTTAATAATATGGCAACTTTAGAATCCATGATGAAGAAGCACAACATCGGTATTGATTCTACTCCTTCTTCTTCTTTTCATGGACATGCACTTTTTGCTTCTAGTTTCTCCTTCAATGCGACTTCTACTTCTTCTTCTAATGAGCGTATTATTGATTTTGGAGAATATTATCTTATTTCTAAGGATAAAGACATATTTTCTTCTCTTAATGAATGTAACACCAAGAAAATATTTGTTGGTGATGATAGATATCTGTTAAGAACCAAATATCAATATAGCATAGAAAAACCTCAGAAAAAGTACTCAATGCCTTGAAAAAGAGATAATTTCAGATAATAAGCCTCTTCGAGGGGGAAACCTCCTTTTACCCCACTTAAATGTTCAAGTCCAAGATGATTCAAAATGAAAATGTCTCCTTGGTATATATA
>JASDQU010352825.1:0-11034 GCA_032191745.1 Picea mariana
TAGAAAAAGTGTTTACATTCAAAGTCAAATGACAAATCTTAAGTAAATATTAAACATGTTAGGACAAATCTTCAAGATTTGATTAAATTGTCAAAGAAATGCATTGATTCTAAGGTAAGTTTTTATAAAATGTTGGGAATGCTAAAGGAAGATATAAGAAAAAGTATTCTTAATAATCTCAAGATTTTGAGATGGGATATGCATAAATCAATGACGAAAGATATAAAGCTTTAGATAGGAGCCATCGACAGAGGAAATACACCAATGCTTATTCTTCACACTCACGACCTTCATAGCTCAAGTTGGGTTTCTGGACTCTCCGATGAGTTCTACTACCAGACCCTTCCTCTAAGACTTATGTCTCCTGCCCATTCATGGTCTCCATTCTATGTCTCCCTCTAGAGACCAGACTCTTCTCCCTTTCCCATTCATGCATCCCCTGCACGTAAAGTCCCTGGGAAGGTTCTCGACCTGTCCCTTTTCTTCTTTCAGAACACACCAATGGGTCAATCATGAGGACTTGTGGTGATCTCTCATGTTGTCCTCTAACTGATATCTTTCTACCACCTTAGGAATCCTTCCATTCCATACTTATAGTCATTGAGGGTGGTTGGTTGTTCAACCACCAGTCCTTCCTCATTAACTGGTTTTCCTTGAAATCAAGGTTAAGGGAAATGATCATAATACTTCAACAAGGTGGCTTGGGGTCCTTTAGCTTAATAGAATATCCTATCATTCCTATAGTGGTATCATGGCTACTACTTTAAGGCTTCACCCCCACAGTCAGTTGTTGGCACTTACAATTAAACAATAATACAACTATATATCTATGTGTCATCGCATGGCAATCATTAATCATGATTAATTACAAGTTGGGGGAAACAAGGGTCTTACACAAAGCTCATTGCAACATAGAGTTGGAAAAACATGTGCTAAAAAATATTCTTGAGTGAGACCCTAAAAAAGTTGGAATTTATGTGTTGATTGTAAACATCTATGATTCTATTGAAAGGTGGGAGAATGTAAAAAAGGTAAGAGAAATGTTAAAAGACAAGGGGTTGAAAAAGAATCTAGGATGTTGTTGGATTGAAATTGATCTGGATTTTATGAGCAGAATGAAATAAATACAAATTATTAAAAGATGCTTAACACAAAATAACAAAGATACAGTAAAACTAGTTTTCTATTCAATAAGGAAATAAGATGAAACTGTAACATGCAGCGAAAAACAAGCTTGTTGAAATGATGGTGGGTTATCTCTGAGAAGAGATGCGATGGCTGCGATCATTCACAAGAAGATGATTACAATAAGGCTCTGAAGGCCTTTTTATAATAAAAAGGAATGTCAAAAACCCTAGACATCCAAAAACCTAACCCTAGGAGATGAAGCGCCAAAAGTTACGTGGGCCTCGTTTGGGTAAGTTAGTACATCAACTTCACGGGGTCGTAACTTTTGCATACGATCTTCGTTTTGGGCGCACGATAGCCCGTTGGAAAGATATCGTCAAGGAGACTCATTTTGGGGGCTCAATCAGAGCCTTTGGCTATCATTTAGAATCTCGACCCTGAAAAAACTTCATTTAGGCCCTCAAAATATCCCAAGAAGTTAAAAACTGCTAAAAATAGTAAATTGCCAAAATTGAAAGAAAATTATTTTGAGCGAGTTGGAAAAGGTGGGTGTCCACTGATATCCACCTAGATCAATCCTCCCTCCTTAAGAAGAAATGGTCTCCATTGTGTTGAGTCCCCTCATCAGATGAGGAAATTTCTGTTGAATTTGGCCTCGGGTGAGCCACTTGCCTTGGTGCAGGAGCTGCCCTGCTTTGACGACTTGATAAAGTTGGATCCTTTGTTGTCGAGTGCCCTTGATCCGTGTGTCCAAAATATGATCACTGGATGCCTGTTGCATGCAGTCAAGGTTGAGCTATGTTGGTGTCAACTTCTTTGTTGTCTCTGAGGTGTCCAATAATGGTGGGAAATATGGCTGAAGGAGAGCCACATTGAAGACTAGGTGCAGGCCAAGGAAAGGGGGAATGTTGATCTCAAAAGCATTGTCACCCACAACCTTGGTGATGGTGTACGACCCATAATGAAGTGGGCGAAGCTTCCAATGGGGCCTTGTAAGGCATTCTTTCTGCAAGTGCGACCAAACTTTGTCTCCCACCTGAAACTTATGTGGCACCCAATGTTGATCATGGCGCTTCTTGTACTTGGAATTAGACTTCTATAGAATATCATGAACCTATTGGCGAATGTGTTGGATCTGCTCAATGAACCAGGTGGCTTTGTCAGTTTTTGGTGGAGCAGGGGATGAGTCGGTCGAGGTGGTCACCAGAGGTAGTGCAACATCCATGGGGCCCAATGGTTGGAATCCCAACCCCACCTGAAAGGGATGTGGCCAGTTGAGTTATGCAGGGCTTAGTTGTAGCTTTGTTGGACATAGGTAAGACTCTCATCCCATGTGTGGGGGTGTTTTGAATTGTACATGCGCAGGATATGTACGATCATATGATTGACAACCACAGTTTGGCCATCAGTTGGGGGGTGGAAGGCAGTGGATTTGGTGAGCTTGGTATCCAGCAGTGACCAGAGGCTCAACTAAAATGTGCTGAGGAACTGACTATCATGGTCTGAGATAATGGTTTGTGGCATCCTAAAATGTACCCCTAATCGTTCAAAGAAGAGCTTAGCAGTGGCTTCTATTGTGATGTTCTTCTTGTAGGCAGATATAATCGCCATCTTGGAAAAGCGATCAACAACCACAAAAGCACAATCATTCCCCCTCTTGGTGGACGGGAGGCTCGACATGTAGTCCATTGAGATGGATTCCCATGGCCTGTCAGGTGTAGGAAGAGGGGTGTACATGCCTTGTTTCTTAGTGGTCGGTTTGGCAATAGTGCAGGCGGTGCAGAAACTTATATACTTGCCGACATCTTATCAAAGTTTCGGCCAGTAGAAATGTTTCTGTAGCACTTCCATTGTCTTTTCAATGCCAAAGTGTCCTGCCACTCGACTGTAGTGAGCTTCCCAAATCAACTTTCCGCGCTCACTTGATGGAATACAGAGATGGCCCAAATGACACAACAACCCATCTTGAAGATGAAAATTAGCGACCACTGAGTTGGCACCCAACATTTGGTAGTTGGTGGAGAAGTCAGGGTTTGTCTCATAGAGGTGGGGCCATCTAGAGGTCCTGTGGCCGCAAGAGTCTAGCATCGTGGTCGACTGAGGAAATCAACAACTCGGTTGGTACTTCCTATTTTATACTTGATGTTGAGGTGGAAATGTTGTAAGTATGTGGACCACTTCTGATGGCGATCATTCTGTAATTTTCCTTGGGTCCGCATGAACTATAGTGGCTTGTGATCAGTGTGGATGACTATCCCCTTCCCAAGAATGCAATGTCTCCACTGGCGGCATGCTAGCACATTGGAGTACATTTCTTTTTCGTTAATAGGGTAATTGCAGACAACATATAATAGTGTCTCACTATGATATGCCACAGGGTGGCCGTGTTGAGTGAGAATGACGCCTACAACATAGTCTAAAGCATCTGTCTCGATCTCAAAGGGATGTTGCAGGTTCGGTAATGAAAGTACTGGGGATGAGCACAAATGCTTCTTCAATTCATTGAAGGCTTGTTATTGGGACAGATCCCACACAAATTTTTCCTTACCACCACCCCTGGTTACTTGGCTGAGGGCCCATGCGATATGAGAGAATCCCAACACAAACCTGCGATAAAAATTGGTGAGGCCTAAGAAGATCCGAAGTTCAGTGAGTGTCATTGGGGTTGGTCAATCATGGATGACCTGTATCTTGGTTGGATCCACATGCACATCATGTCGATCAATGATGTAGCCTAAGTAATGGACCCCGTCCATGCTGAAGGAGCATTTTTCCAAGTTTCCATATAGTTTGTGCAATTGCAAGGTGTGCAGAACCTACTAAATATGTTGCAATTGTTTCGCCCAAGTCTTGTTGTAGATGAGGATGCCATCCAGATACACCAATACAAAATTATTGGTGAAAGGTCGTAGGATTACGTCCATCATCCTCATAAAAGTTGTTGGAGCATTTGTTAAACCAAAGGGCATGACCAATGATTCAAAAATACCTTCTTTTGACTTGAAGGTGGTTTCCATACATCTGTCTGTTCTATTGGGACCAAGTGGTAGCCATAATTCAGATCAATCTTACTGAAGTATTTGGCCCCCGTGAGATGATTAAGGAGTTCATCGATTCGAGGAATCGGGTACCGGTTTCAGACTGTGATTTTATTCAGGGCCCGATAATCAATGTAGAGTCGTCAAGTCCCATATTTCTTCTGCATCAGCACGATTGGGCTCCCACAAAGCGATGATATGGTACATATGTGCCCCTTGTGGATTAGTTCTTGGATCTACCTCTTGATCTCCCCATTTTCTAATAGAGAGCAGCGGTATACTGGCCCATTGGGTAGCGGTGCGCCTGGGGTTAGATCGATGGGATGCTTGCCCTGTCAGTGTAGAGGTACCTCGGTAGGAGAGGAGAAGATATCTGAGTATTCTTCCATGACCTTATCCATTTTCTTCTGTTGTGTGGAGAGATCAATCGTGGAGGCTCTAGATTTCGCTGTGATATTTTTCTCACTCTGACAGTGAATCATGAAGAAGACAAATTTTTCGATCTGAGAGATGAACTTCCTGCATTGCTTGGAAAAGATCAAGGAAATATCACTAGGAGGGACTACCTCGAATATCCTGTACAATTTCCTATTCAAAGTAATAATAACACTATGAGGCCTAGACTCATATACAACATGACGTTTCCATAAATAAGGTTGGCCCAAAAGAACATTACAAACTTCGAGAGGAGAAACATCACACAATACCTCATCTTTGAAGGGCTTGATGTCGTACGACAATCGACACTGTTGGATGACACAGAGATCGCTTCCTTGGCGGAGCCATCCAATGGTGTAGGGTTGTGGGTGCGACATTTTTGGTAGGGCCAACAGCTTGATGACCTCTACTGAGATGAGGTTATCCTGGCTACCACTATCAACGATGAAGTGTAGCAGGGTGCCTTTTACCCACATATGTGAATGGAAGAGGCACTCACCTTCTTCTGGATCATCTAGTTCACTAGGATGAAGCTTGGTGGTAGCAATGGTGGCACTGGGTTCCGTGTCAATGATCTATCTTCCCTTTTCTGGTTCTGACTCAGAGTCAGAACCTGCATCTGATTCAGAGGCTTTCACTTTGGCCACTAGTGACTTCTTTGAGCAGTCGTCGATAGTTTTATGCAAAGGGATCTTATGGAAGTCGCACCACTTCCCGGTATCTTTTTTTTTCTTTCCGGTATCCTTCTTTTCTTGCGGCTTAGACTGGTTGTCCTGAAAATATCCATCTTTGCTCTATTCTTTATTCTGTGGGTTGGGGCCACCCCTTCCTAGCTTTTGCTGTGAGGGGTTCCCAGGCCCAAATTTTCGTGTCTTTTGTTTGAGCCTCTACTCTATTTTGACAGCATATCGGTAGGCCGCGCCCAAGGACGAGATGTCCATAAATTCCATTTCGGTCTGGATGTATCTATGCATAGCACCGCGATACTTGAGCACCAGATGTCACTCTGAATCTTTGATACCCAACTTGGTGCACAAGGTATGGAAGATATTTGTGAACTCTGACACTACTTGGTCTCTTTCTTGCCGCAGTGGGGTCCATTTGGTATACAAGTCATCATAACTTCCGACAAGGTATTATTGTTCCTTAATAGCATCCCTGAAAGATTCCTAGGTGGTCCTGACTATAAATAACGAGGGTTCCTCTATTTCCTTTTGCTCACAGAAATTTTCCCACCAATCTTTGAAATGGGGAACGACTTTGAGGAGTGAAAAAGTAATATTTTCTGTATTCAAAAAGTTATGGACAAAAAAATACCCTTCTAGTATATTCAACCACTTATCTACAATATTTACATCTATCTGACCTTCAAATATAGGAATATCGAAGTTGATTTGTACCTTGAAGGGGGTGGCGCCTCCTCTTAAGGAAGATGCATCGCCTATTGGTAGTCATTGAAGGATTTGCACGAAACTATCCATCATCTCGTTCCTCTGTTGCGTGAGGGCTTCCTCAAGCAACATTTTGAAAGGATCTCTTGTCTTGTCATATTTCTTTTCTCCTAGCATGAAAGGTCACTTGGGCATGCGATAACTTTTGTCCTCAAGAGAAACAAGCTCGAGACCCAATTCTTTGTACCCTGACCTCGTTGGGTACATCCATTAAGACGACAAGGAGTAGACTGCTTTGATACCACTGGTCCCATCCTGTACGGTCTCTTCTCATTGATTCATGTATGTTTATATTTTGATATCTATCTTTAGCTAGTGAGTCCAGCATTGGGGGTTTTGAGGGTTTTGACATAACAAACCCTAGAGGACAATTCAATGGTGAAAGATTCTACCTAGCTTGTCCCAAGCTTTGTCTCGGAGATGTAATACTCTCCCACGCCATTTTAGTTCTAGATCTACTCAGTTGCAGGGGGATTCTAAATTAGTTTCATGTGCAGATAGAGAGAGGGTGCACCAGTTGAGGGTTTCCAACAAGAGGGGCACACCATCCTTGGATAAAAATTCATTGTAGAAGATTGGCAGGGTTTTTGGAGATTCCATCACTTGGGTTTTTCTTGCAGGGTCTTCACCATCATTCCTAGTGCTTTCTGAGAGAGTTTCATGGTTCAAATTATTTCTTAGAGCAGTGGGACGAATTGAAGAGAAGGAGGGTGTTTTTGAGATCCAGATCTAGAACGTTTGGAGGGGTTACACTTCATTTCTGACCCTGAGACTTCACCTAGTGACTTGCAGTGTCTCGATCTATATTTCTAGAGAGTTTCAGAGAATTTGGAGGCCTCCTTCAGCAGGGCCGAATTATCTAGGGTTTCAGTCATCCAGTGGGGTGCACCATTCAGTGGGGAATTTCAGATCTACAGAGATTGAGAGGGATCTTGGATATTCGGTTACCTGGGTTATTCTTACCATCACCCGATCTATTAGTTGGCATATTTCTTAGGGTGATTGGACACTTTTGGCAGCAGGGTCAAGTTATAGAGGGTTTTAGCCTTCTATTGGAGTGTGGCATTCTTTAGCTGGAGAGTTTGGCATTCATATCTACTTGTATTGAGCTTCATTTCTTATTCAACCTTTGGAGGCATCTTTTTTATTAGCGGGAGCATTTTGTAGTAGCTCATACTTGTTATCCATTGTCTATCATCTTGGCCATCTGTTGAGCATTTCAAATCAACATCTCCATTGTAGCATGTTCTTCTATTTTATGAATAAAGAAGATTTGAGATGTTTTGGCTTGTCTATATTATTGCATATGGTTGAGGTATGTTCCATGATTATCTCTTTCTATTATTTGTTGCATACACACATACAAACACATCTAAACAAGTAGATCAGCAAATTTTTTGATGAAATACCACAACCAGAAAAAGTTTTAAAAAGACACCAAAACAGTGATGATCCTTGCATAATGGCTTGGGATCATTACAGTGGTATCAGAGCTTAAAATCCTACAAACCTAAGGGGTCTTCCATAAGGAGATATGGATTTGTTTTACCTTGCTAGAGAGAGTATGATCTGTAAAGGGGAATATTATGCCCTTGGGGAGGAAACTAGGGCTCAATTGACATTCCAACAGTATTTATCTATAAAAAAATCCTAGGTGGAGAAAAGAGGAGATTACATATTGGGTCAACATGGCAGAGGAAAACAAATCTATGGATATTTTGGACTTTACTAGAGGGATTTTTTATTGTGATGAGGAATATCAAACCCTCAATGAGAATCTCAGAGGCCTAATGACATTCCATCATTTTGTATCCTATAAGAATCCTAGTTGGAGAAAAGATGAGGTTGCACATTGGGTCAGCATAGCAAAGGAAAACAGAGTTATGTCAGCTAGATGGATGGAAGAACAAAGAAGCCCCACGCCTAGTAGGAACACACAACCTTTCCACTATTGCAAGGGTTCGTGGGAACTTGGTCGTAGGTGTAGGGATCAAAGGCACACTATTGAGGCACACCATGACAGTGATGATGAGGTGTGTGAGGATGGAGCAATAGATGTGGATTCAGAGAATTCGGATGATGACAATGACTCTTGCACAGAGGCTAGTTATAGTGACTCTACCTCAGAGGATAGTGATGATGACTCTTGCATGGAGGATACTGATGATCGCATNTGTGTAGTGGATAGGCAGTTGGATGGACAGGACGATAGCACCAGTGCATCAACAGACATATCACATACCATTCATGACCTTACACTTCAGCAGAGTGGTGACACTAGTGAGGGGTCACATGTGTTAGCATCTGGAGATGATGAGATTCCTATGGGGGCCGTGACACATCTGACACCTGTTCAGACACCCATGATAGCCACGTCACATGAGGAGATTAGTGGCATGTCAGGTATGATGGATGAGCCTAGTGTGAGGGATGCACACTATGGACAGGTAGACCCACAAATCCAGGAGGGGGTATAGGGAGTACAGACAGGGGACCTTACACATACAGATCAACTTGAGGAGATGAAGTCACAGCTATTGGAGACTTCAGTAGTTGAGTAGATGGAATAGGTTGATAGGTGGATGGAGCACTTACTTCCAGGATCAGATTGCATGGATGAGGATGCACTCTTTGGTAGCTAGGATGACGATAGCACGTGTTTGGATACAATTATATGGGATCCAAGCACAGATGATAGTAGCAGGTTGAGTGCATAGGAGAATACAGCTGCTCATACAGGATACAGTGTGAGTCAGGGGGAGATGGCATCTAGTGATGGGATGCAGTGGCATATAGGAGTACCTAGTGGCACAGTAGACAGCAGGCAATTCATCATTTTATCTTTTGTAGAGAGTGTTGTTAGTGATGGCACTAGCAGGGAGAGACATGAGGGGGTACCCCAGCATGACTCTGATTAGGAGTCACACCACTTAGCAATACAGTTGGGAGTTAGTGAGGCTATGATCAGGGCAGCCACTAGACGTATTGATGACATGCACGCAGTGATGGCAGAATACGGTTGGAGAGCATCAGTGGCATAGGGTAGCTCAGATGGAGTATTTTCCATGGATGATTTTCACACTCTCCGGGAGAGAGTATCTGTGATGAGGACTGATTACCAACAGTTGTTGACAGACAGGGATTATCTACTGAGGGTTGGTGAGATGTATCATGAGGCTCCGAGGGAGTAGGAGTTGGAGATGCACCGACTTAGTCAGGAGTTGGAGAGCACTCGAGGATTCTTGAGAGGCACACAGACCGCCCTTCAAGAAGCAGAGTCTAGGATAGATGAGTGTCTTGAGGAGATCCATCAGAGATCGACTTCATCTGTCTTAGTGGATACTCAGATGTATCAGTTAGTCACGTTGATAGAGGGTGTTGATGATCTAGCAGAGGAGCACCAGTTGATGGAGGACACTTCCCTTTGTGCTCCAAGAGCGGTTGACCTCCATGTAGGGGTTGATCCAGCAATATACCCAGGATCTATGATGCACCATGAGTCTGCAGGAGATGACATGAGTATGCTGGAGCATACAGTGATGGGGGATAGTTCACATAGTCATGTCGAGAAGTATGGTGACATTCAGAGGGGTATAGTGCCTTGCAGGGAGGAGACACAGTTAGGGGAGTATGCATATTTCACTCTTTTGCAGCAGCCCATAGTTATGATTGAGCACCTTCACCATATCAGTAGTCACATGAGGAGAGATAGACAATGGCTAAGAGCATGGAGAGTGCCTAGGCCGAGGCCACCTGACATGAGTACCTTTATGGCATCCAGCTGGAGAGAGAGGGATTGTCATAGGCAGCCAGTTGAGACTTGGTGTGTGAGAGAGAGCATCATGGGTCAGGTGGTAGCAGATGAGCACATAGGGCTTCTAACAGTGATCAGTCTCACACAGGAGTAGTTAGAGGAGATTGGAAGTGATAAACTTCCAAGTTTTCCATGGGAACCAGGAGTC
Organism: Picea mariana; assembly: GCA_032191745.1. Classification (NCBI taxonomy): domain Eukaryota; kingdom Viridiplantae; phylum Streptophyta; class Pinopsida; order Pinales; family Pinaceae; genus Picea; species Picea mariana. The sequence goes on from JASDQU010352825.1 coordinate 10,018, forward strand.
CGTTGTGTTAGCACGATGTTCATGTTAACCCAGGTTTCACCAGAGAGCCACACACTCCACCTTGGTTTAGTTTGGAGTGGGTCTGAAGATACTTGTCCTATGGGGCGAGACCTTTTCTTCCGCTTGATCATCATGATAGGGCATGGAGATGTTTGGATAGGTACTTCTTCTACAGAGGTGTCTTCACTGATACAATGTCTGGACAAGAGGTCCAATGGTCATAGGTATTTCAGCTGGAGGACTCAGGAGAGGAGGGTTCAGGATGCATGTAGGGGGCAGACAGTCATGGTCAGAGTAGTGCAATGTCAGCATGAGGATATTCAACAGAGGTTAGCATGGGACCCAAGGATTGCAATATTGAGCAGTTCATTGACCGACAGGGGAGAGTGGACCATTGCAGAGGAAAGTTATTCTAACTTTCCATTGAGCTTTAGTGTTGAGAGGAGCACATCGCTTGCGGGTGCCTCACAGAGGTCTTGCATCACCTCAGTCGGGCATCAGCATGAGCAGTTGATGGAGGCCGTGTGGATCTTGGTAGATATTTGGAGGATGGACTCATTCCGAGATGAGGCCATGGGTTAGGTACAGGAGGTTCACAGGGTTGATATCTTCCAGGACTGTTCTTCATAGAGTATTGCAGTTCACTTCCTGATATGGGATCCAAGGGGTGGAGTATACTATTGTTCATCTTTTGATGGGTTCTACTGTGTACCCCACAGGTGGACATGCGATCCTGGTATTTTACTTGGAGGTATTTGGGTATTGCTCGAGGACAAGCAATTTTCTAGCAGAGAGGACTGTAATGTCCCCACTTTGGGACAGTGTCCCAGTGTAGAAATTTGTGATGACCAAAGTAGCCAGATGGATGTTATAGCGAGTACAGGGGTATTTGACAGGCATTGTGGGGCCCATCTTGCATTGATGATCATATTCCATCATTATGATCCATTCCGCACAGGTTGGCTTTGGTTTCGTTGCATTCCGATGATTTCCATGATTTTGACTATTTTGAGCTAT
>JASDQU010352826.1:0-12114 GCA_032191745.1 Picea mariana
CAGCATACCACCCCCAAGCCAATGGACAGGTGGAAAGCACAAACAAAGTAATAGAAGCCATTCTCACAAAAACAGTGAAGGAAAATAGAAAGGATTGGTCCTACAGGCTCCCTGAAGCACTATGGGCCTACAGAACTACCTGGAGAAATACTACAGGATTCTCTCCCTATAAATTAGTCTATGGAAAGAGTGTTGTCTTTCCTATGGAATTTGAGATAAAAACCTTAAGGACTGCTTTAGCTGTCAACCTTGATTTAACCGATGCACAGGCATCCAGGTTACAGCAGCTTAATGAACTGGAGGAGAAAAGACTAGATGCCATTCAGCAAACAACCATAATTCAACAGCAAAGATCAAAATGGCATGACAAAAATATCAAGAACAAGCAGTTCCAAAAAGGTAATTGGGCCCTACTGTTTGATTCCCGGTTCAAAGAATTTCAAGGGAAACTACGTACAAGATGGTCGGGACCTTACGAAGTAGACACAGTTTTCCCCAATGGAACAGTAAGGCTCCTCACAATCGATGACTCCAAAACTCCATTACTTGTAAATGGTCATCAGCTCCGTCTGTATCAGCAACCAATCTCTAAAGAAGATTTTAAGGCCACATGCATGGCAGACGCCCATTTCCTCTTCGTTGAGGGGGTTTCTACCCCTAATAGCAATTAATTCTTTTAAGTTAATTTTCTTTAGTATTAGATTAGATTAGATTTTATTTACTAATAATCCTTGTCAAGAAATATCATGCTACAGTCGATTTTTGCAAATTCTTGATCGAAGCTCAGGCCACTAGAAAAGGATGATCCTACTTCAAAGAGATAAGCTTTTCCGATGCTGAAACACCACTGTTCAGCACTGTTGACTTTCTTCCGATGCTGAAACACCACCCTTCAGCACTTTTGACTTTTCTCTATTGCCGAAACACCACTGTCAGCAATCCGTTCCCTTTCCTTCATTGCTGAAACACCACCCTTCAGCACTTTTGACTTTTCTCTGTTGCCAAAACACCACTGTCATCAATCTGTTCCCTTTCCTTCATTACTGAAACACCACTACCACCAAACTCACACTTTTTCCCATCATGTTCAGCAACCTTTTTACCACTTTTTCCCATTTCCTCACCATCCTTCACCGACGAAACAACACCGTCCAGCAATTGTTTCGCCTTTTCTTTTTTGTTGCTGAAACACCATTGTCAGCAACCCTTCATCATTTTTCCCGATGTTGAAACACCATTGTTCATCACTTTCGACTTTCTTATGATGTTGAAACACCACCGTTCAGCACTTTTGACTTTCTTCCGATGGTAAAACACCACTGCTCAGCACTTTTTATTCTTCCCACTCCCAAAACACTACAGTCCCCCATTTCCTCACCATCCTTCATCGGTGAAACAACACCGTCCAACAATTGTTTCACCTTTTCTTTTATGTCACTGAAACACCATTCTCAGCAACCCTTCATCATTTTTCCCGATGCTGAAACACCACTGTTCATCACTTTCAACTTTCTTCTGATGTTGAAACACCACCGTTCAGCACTTTTGACTTTCTTCCGATGCTAAAACACCACTGCTCAGCACTTTTTATTCTTCCCACTCCCAAAACACTACAGTCCCCCATTTCTTCACCATCCTTCATCGACGAAACAACACCATCCAGCAATTGTTTTGCCTTTTCTTTTCTGTCACTGAAACACCATTCTCAGCAACCCTTCATCATTTTTCCTGATGCTGAAACACCACTGTTCAGCACTTTCGACTTTCTTCTGATGCTGAAACACCACCGTTCAGCACTTTTGACTTTCTTTCGATGCTGAAACACCATTGTTCAGCAGTTCTTCATCTACAGCAATTGTTTCGTTCTTCTCTGTTGTTGAAACACCCGTCTTTCACCATCGTCTGTCAGCAAGCTTTCACGCCCTTAGATTATAGTTCGTCCTTCTAGTCAGCAAAACCCTCAACACAATTCATCTATTAGATCAAAAGTCTCTGCCACGACAGGACTACCATGGACAAGCATGATATGTTGTTTGTAGAACGAATCAAACAGTAAGGCGAGGTATGTAAATTTTATGTAATTCAGTTAGGCTATAGTTAATGAGAAAGATTCTAAGTCATTATGACCATGCAAGTGCAATCATTACTACCCGCAATCATTACTACCCGCACTTGACGGGAGGGGAAGGACACATCAAATCTGTGATACCATCATTTCACATGATTTTACCGCCGCCATCCATATTTCACCACCCTTTCGCGCATTTGACCACCATTCTTGCATAACGTCGCTTGGAAAACTCACTCTGCGCAGAAGTTGATACTCAAACTCTTGACGCTATATCTTACCAAGCTGGTAGCCATGGGAGGATCTGTCATACGGAATGAGCCCACCACCACAGCATTGTTAGAACACTACCCAGCAGCATATCAAATCTTCCAGTAGGCAAGATGGCTCAATTACTTCCAGAGACTTCAGGGGTATAATGAACAACAAGTCCTGCAATTCGCCCAAAATCTTCAGGAGGACCATTATGTCGTCGAAGGGGTCCAAATATCAGTAATAGAAGAAGATATAGCAGAGGTCTCAGGCCTCCCTATCGACGGCACTCGCATGTTCAGCCGAAAACATATCATTGGGAATGTTCAGCAGAACTTCTTCTTGCCAGAAGAACGAATTGAATTGAAAGGCAGAGGTGTTCAACTCATCTTATTGCCACCCCCATGGCCAGAAGTCGCAAGGTTCATCAAACATTACCTGACCTACGAAGGTCGATATCAGGTAGTTTATCAACACGACTTTCTTCTGCTATCTCATTTAAGGCATAATAGACGGGTCAATATTCCTTATTATTTGTTGGGCTGTTTGAAAAATATGGCACATTACTGCAGAAAGACTAAAGATCCCACCCTTTCACTCACCCACCACCGTCTTGTCCAATTTCTCATCCAGAGGGGTTTTTATCAACAGAACCGTCCACTAAATAACCCACCTATAAACCCCCAAGCAGCTGTCGAAATTCCTGAAAATACCCAGGAGCAGCAACCGCAAAACCCCCCAGACTCTCCCGAACTACCCAATAGCCCACCCACAGAACCAACCAGTCCAATCAATTCCCCTACCATACCAAATCTGCCACATACCTTACCAGAGTCATCCACTCCCGCCCTTCATATTCTTAGTGATGACTCTGAACCAGATAATCCCTCCTGCCCCATCATTGAAGAAAGACCTTCACGAAAATGAAAACAAGATCCCCTCTTTCCACCCTTCTTACGGAAAAAGCGAACAAGGGCCGCAACAAGGTCACCCTTTATGACCACTACCCTAGATCCCCCACCAATTCGACTGATACCCCGTACACCTCCGACTTCCCCAATCCCGGGATCTTTGCCTATTCCAACCACGGGCACTGAAACACAAGAACCAGATGCCCAGGATACTGTAACATCATCTATCTCACATAAAGTAGCTGAAACACAAGAACCAGCTACCCACTCAGTGGCTGAAACACAAGAACCAGCCATAGCTGAAACACAAGAATCAGCCACTGATATTGAAATTGAATTACAGGAATCAGAGACCCCGAATGCTGCAACACTACCCTCCTCAAGCAAAGTAGCTGAAAAACCAGGTACCCATTCAGTGGCTGAAACACAAGAACCAGCCGCTAATACTAAAATTGATATACAGGAATTAGAGGTTCAGGGTGCTGCAACTTTACTTTTCCTACACCAAGAAGCTGAAATACAAGGAGCAGCTACCATTCCTGCAGCTCCTCCCCAACAACCAGAAGCAAAAATGGTATCTGTCTTGCAGGAAAACGAGTTTTTAAAGTCAGAACTGGAAGCATATAAGCAGGAACTAGCCAGGGAAAAGGAAGCATATGAAAAGGAACTAAATTTGTACACTTCAAGCCATATAGCAACCTTGTCAGAACAAACTACAGAAAGCCTATGTAAAGAATATATGTGTTGTCAATGTGGAGATATTTACTATCAAGTAGGCTATAAGGTGATTCAAGTCCCAGTGCCAGGAGCAGCCCCTACTCCTTCACCTTTTGTAGCCAAGGATGAACCTGCTGCAACACAAGAACCAGCAGGCCCTACCAAGCTCAAGACTGAACCTGCTGCAACACAAGAACCAATAGGCTCTCCCAAGCTCAAGACTGAACCTGCTGCAACACAAGAACCAGCAGGCCCTCCCAAGCTTAAGACTAAGCTCTGCATTGCAACAAAAGAAGCCCCTACCTTTGTCAACAAGGCTATACAGACAGTGCCTATGGAGGAATTTACACCTCCCAACCAGATCAATCTCTCCACTTCCAGGGAACAATCTACTCAAACCTTACCTCATCCCACTACTTCCAACACTGAAACACAGACTCGGCTCTGGGATGAACAGGAAGCAATACAAAAATGGAAGAAAGAGTATGCTGAAACACAGGCCAAAAACCTGCAAGTGCACAGACAAATCTGGATAAATCATACTTACTCAAATTGGGAAGTATTAGAACAGACACGCCAGGAAGCTCGTGACCTTAAGAAGAAGAACAAAGAATTGAAAGGCAGATTGGTCCTGGTATTTGATTTGGTACAGAAGCTACTAGCCATAAGAAAGCCATCTTGCAACTACTCCTTATTTCTTATGGAGAGACTCGCATGGTTTCAGATCAAATCCATTATAGAAGGTAAACCCCATGGAGTACTACAACCAGCAGATTTTGTCAAAACTTTTGTAGCAGCCTCTACTAGGGATCAACACCTCCTCTGTGAGGCATACTTTCATAATGAGGCTATTCCCGAGAACAGGCTACTAAACATCAATCCCCTTGTTGGGGACATCCAAATTCGAGCATTCACTTCCTTTCTCTATAATCAGATTTTGTGGCAAGATGACTTTTTGGCTGCTAAGCACAATGAAGATAATCGCCTCCTCTGGATTAGACCAAAACCACAGAAGGCATCCACCTTTATCACAGAATATTATGAGTTCTTAAAACAACCAGGGGTGACTGAACATGTTCAGCAGCTACAATCAGAAGTGCTCCAGGATTGTCAGCACATCATCAGATCCATAGAGATTCCTGCCCTCCAGGCAAATAACCTGTTTTGGCAGCAATCCACGGAGAAGAGACAAGAGCACAATCCTTTTGGTCCTGCCAACCTAGAGGTAGCAATTTCCAGGATACCTAACTACATCCAGTGTGTCAGGCATTGTGTTGAAAACTGGATAGGGTACCAGTTTTATTTTCCCATCCTCTGGTTGCCAATAGAAAGGTATCAAGTCAGTTATAAGCTGCCTAAGAAGGCAGCTACAGCAGCATGGAAAAGATTACAGCAGGTCCAAGGGTTCAGAATGCCAACGGATAGTACCTCCCACAGTTACTACTTGAGTAACTTGCATGCTAAGAGTTGGTATTCAGACTCTGATTCAGAGTGAGTTGCCTGAGGACACGCAACACCTTGAGTTGGGGGGGATGTTAGGACCACACAATGTACCTTTTTGCCTATACTTTTTGCCATTATTATACTCTTGATCACCCATATTTAAACTCATACTATCACTTTATCTGATCATTCCAGAGGTATACAACGTCCCTTCTCATTACTATACGTTTAATCTGTTTTGCATAATATTTTACATCACTCTCGTACTTAACCATTGATTAGAAATGTATAAGTGTCCAAATTGCAGATTAGCATTTGAAGCCTGTTGCTGAAACACAGAGTTGTTACACAGTCCAAGGTCGCAGATGCTGAAACACAGAGCTGTTACACAGTCCAAGGTCACAGATGTTGAAACACAGAGTTGTTACACAGTCCAAGGTGGCAGATGCTGAAACACAGAGATGTTACACAGTCCAGAGTCGCAGATGCTGAAACACAAGTTGTTACACAGTCCAAAGCTGCAGATGATGAAACACAGAAACTGCCAGGACCGACGATGCTGAAACAAGGAGGAAACCGCCAGGACCAACGATGCTGAAACACAAAGGAAACCGTTATAGTTAGCAGTCAAAAAGCACCAACCGTCGCTCCTACATAAGAATGCTGACACAGTCAAGAGCGCAATTCACGTGGCTGAAATAGCCCGTGAATTGCGATGCTGAAACAGCATCAGCAGCAACGAGAAGAAGTTGTTACTCCAGCCGTAACAACAATATCTCATTCAGCACCTGTAATAGCATTCTGTTGCGTGAGACCGAGACATCCTATTCTGGTTTAGAAAGTAAATCTGACTAAAGATAGGACTCAGATACACATTGTAATTTTTGATCAATTGTATCGAAGGGGTTCCCTCTTTAAATAAGAGGAAATCATCATTCGAAGGATCCAAGTTTTATGTATTGAGAAAGCTTCAGGGAGAGGGACATATTTCATTTTCAGACTGTAATGTGATATTTTGATAGATGAATAAAAGACTGCTTTGAGTATCCTTCTCTAGCTTTCTCGTTCCAGGGGAATCTTGTGAGAAGGGAGGGCCCACCTTCTTCACAAGATTCACCCGTTAGTTTTAGAGTGTGTTAGTATAATTTATGTTTATGCCTTGATTAACTTTCATCTGTTGAAACACTACTTTTAATGAATTCTGCTTTGCTGAAACAGTACTAACTCTGTCTGGTTAAGAACTTTAATTTATTGAATGTTACATTCTTTTTATTAGCAATCTTGTGTGATGATTTTATGAAGCTAGCCAGAGACTGGGTTAAGGGTTCCTGCTTAGAAAGGAAGGGATCAGACTATCTTGTTCTCTGTAGATTTCAATTACTTCTGCAAGTGTGCTATCCAGAGGCTGGGTTAAGGGTTTCTGCTTAGAAAGGAAGGGATCAGACTATCCTGTTCTCTGTAGATTTCCATTACTTCTGCAAGTGTGCTAGCTAGAGGTTGGGTTAAGGGTTCCTACTTAGAAAGGAAGGGATCGGACTATCCTACTCTCTGTATATTTCCATTACTTCTGCAAGTGTGCTAGCCATAGGTTGGGTTAAGGGTTCCTGCTTAGAAAGGAAGGGATCAGACTATCCTATTCTCTGTAGATTTCCATTACTTCTGCAAGTGTGCTAGCCAGAGACTGGATTAAGGGTTCCTACTTAGAAAGGAAGGGATCAGACTATCTTGTTCTCTATAGATTTCAATTACTTCTGCAAGTGTGCTAGCCAGAGGCTGGATTAAGGGTTCCTACTTAGAAAGGAAGGGATCAGACTATCCTGTTCTCTATAGATGTCAATTATTTTTCACAAGTGTGCTAATCAGAAATAGGGCTAAGGGTTCCTGCTTAGAAAGGAAGGAATTAGATGGCCTTGTTCTCTGCTAGATAGAGTAAACTTTCTCTGCATTACTGTTTTCATGAAAGAGTGTTAATCAGAAATAAGGTGTTGAAGTCTCTGCTTGAGAGTAAGGGTCCTGTTCTCTGGTTACAGAATAGTTGTTCTTTCCTGTTGCAATTCTTATTTTAATGTAATCCAGGATTCCTTAGATTAATCTATAAGATCTTCAATAGGTAGGTTGCTTTCCTGTAATTTAAGTCAGAACTTAAGTTCATTCAGGGCAAGTGTGATTAATATAGTTTCCTTTACTACAAATTTAAGTTGCTTTTGGAATTGAGCATATATAGTGCATGGTTATCTTTGAAATAACATACTTCCCTGGGTTGACAATTTATGTATCACTTGATTCTTTGAATTAATTGAGAAATTATAGTGACCAACAATTTGTATTTTGGAGATACAAGGTACACTCCTAGATGTGAAGACCACGAGTTCCAATGGTTTCAATATTACAATCGGTACAAGGCTCTCCCTCTCACCAAAAAGGAAACAAACCAAGTTTATAGATCATACATATCACTGGCCAACTGTATACCTGAGGTGACATATTTAAAAGAGCTAGTTTTCCAGTGCATAGACAAAATTGATACAGAAAGAAGAATAATTCAAGTTCGGGAGAAGAAACCCATATCCTTGGCTACTTCAATCTTCACGAGAATGCTACATCTCCCAAAACCCACCATGCATTTCAAGAATGAGGAAGCCAATGAATTTCTTAAGAAACACAAAGGAGGATCAGAGCTCCTCAAGAAATATCTGGTCGACCCAAGAGCTAATACCAAATCCGCTGAGATTGAGTTAAGTTAGTTAAAATACCCCAACAAATCATTTTCCTATTTATTTCTCTGTATAACTGGACTAGAGTCCACGACCTCTGTGCCGAAAAATATTATTTATATTCTCCATTTTTTTGTGCATGAAAACGCACTAATTTACTGGAGAAAATTATTTCAAATGAAATTTCCTTTCAACTAGGTGGTTTGAAAAGAACCCAAAAATTATATATGAATTCTTATTTGATATTTTCCATATCCTAGTGCCACATTTTCGAATACTTTCAGAGGGAAATAAGTGTTGATTTTAATTTGGAACCAATCTATGTTTGGTATCCAACCTCATGGAGTCACGAGACTCCATACAATTTCTACCTAGTCCACAACAATTTTATTTATGAATTCAAAAAATCAATCTATGGTTCTAACACATAGGTATTTCCACTTGAGGTTGCTTCCTTTCTCATAGAGAAATGAATTTTCGAGACTACAGAGGATTTCAATGTTCTAAGATTATTCAGTTTCCAAGAGAAACACTTTTTTCTCCCATTTCTATGTATCTGATAGACACTCTGTCATCAAAGTGTGTAGATAGTACAAGTACATGGCATGCTTCTTTAATGAAAAAAGGAAGAAGTAGTTCATTCCATTGCCTTAGAGAGTTGGAGAAGTTGTTGTCAAACATATTTCTCACTTGGATGAATTTGAGGGTCAATTTTACCAACTTGGTTTAAAAGAAGCTAAATGCATCAAGGGTTTCAACCCTAATGACCTGTTTTCTCCAAGCATGTCCTTGGTGGGATATTCTTCTTATTTTTGTAAATCTGAATTGTTCAATGAAGGAGGAGGAGATAATGAAAATATCCTTGAGACATCAGTTAATGAATCCCTAAACAATATCGAAGAGTTATCTAGCACTAATGAGTGTTATAGAAAAAAGGGCAAAGAAATAACAAACAAAAACCCCAATTCACCCATTATTTCATAGAGAAGTACTCTAGCTAAAACAAAAACAAGAAGTAGCAGTCTAGAAATAAGAAAGACACATGCTGGAAATTCAAATGATGGTGGTGGCAAAGACCCTATGAATAAAAACTTGGAAAAAACCCATGTTGTACATAATTATGTTAAAAGAAAGAGAGATACTCTGAAAATAGGACTGAAAATGCCTTAAATTGAAGAGAGTCCCTGAGATATGGATGTAAATGAAGTTATTGAAGAACCCAGCTAGTTAGAACAACGACTACTGGAAACCTAGGAAATTGTTGAAGCTCTAGTTACCCAAGAACTAGAGATATTTGAAGAAGAATATGTCACACTTCACCTTTGTCCTACTAGAAAAATTCCAAAAAATTGTTAATAGAGAAGGATAACATGGAAAATAAGAAAGTGTCGAAAATTACAAATTGATTTTCATGGGGTTGCACCCTCGAAAATTGTATAGTTTCATGAGGTAGTYGAGGAAGCACTAAGAGAATCCATTTTTTATATTGAGATAGAAAATTTAATTCTAAAATAAAAAATAAAGGAATTAGAGAAAGATCTAATTTTGAAACCATTGTTTGTTAAGCCATTAACTCCAATTCAACCAATACTTACCATTGAGGACATCCCAGAAAGAAGAAATAAGTTGAAATATTACTTGAGTTCTTTTTTGGGTGTGAGAAAGTATGTTGGAGATGGAATTCAAAAAATAATAAACTTAATCCATGAAATCTGGGAGATAGCACAAAGTTCAACTAGTTTTTCAACAAGGATTATGCATTTCAAAGAATACCTCCAAAAGGATCTAGATAATGACAAATGTTTTTATAAGGAGGTTGTGGGAACGTTTGTGGAAAAAGTTTCAAGTCTAAGAGAAACCCACAAAAGATAACAAAACCTTCCATATAGTATCTGAATGAAGAAAATTAATGCATGTTGGATGAAAAGAATTAAAAGTTTAAGAGATATGTTTTATGAATTAGATGCTATGAAAATCAAGAGAGGTGACTTATTTTTAAAACTTGTTGACCTTACAAAGGAACTTGATGGCCCAAATTTATTAATGGATACCATACTTATGTATAAAGAGCAACTATTGGATCGACGTGAAGTATTAAAAGTTGCATGGGTGAGTGAGTTTACTAACTCAATAGAATTCTCCAAACATGAGGTTGAAAAGTGCCTTGTTCAATACATCAATAAGAATGATGACAGTGAGGACACATTGTACCAATTAAGTATTGACTTAAGAGAAATGGAGAATGAACTATTTGAGATAATTACAAAGCACGAAATAACAGTTTCTCCAATGAGGGAATACATAGAAGAATGGTTAAGAAAATCATTGGTTAAGATCATGGAGACAGATTAGCATGAAGTGGTTACAATAGTTATGCCACCTCCGTCGCAGCAAAAACCATCTACAAAAGAATCCTCAGCAAGCAAGTAAAGGGTTTGAAGATTTCCATCATAGTAAGTCGAGTAGCAACCTTATTCTTTCCCTTATCATCTTTCTTCAGTAAAGTTTTCTCTTTGGAAATTAAGCATAATCTGGTGGATGTTATTTAATTCACATGCAACAAACAAAGTCAATTGGGAACTGCCTAGTTTTTAAAATTCAGTCTAAGGAAGGTGATTGGATCTTACAACAGGATTTTGTAGTTTTCAAAAACGTTTCTACCAAAAGGCGATCCAACTTCACCTTTTTCCCAAAAATAAAACTTTGGATTGGATTTAATACAATTGTTATGAACTCACTGAGTTGTTTTTAATGATCAAATACGGAAAGACTCATCACAACCCTATTTTGTAGTATCCCATAAATATTGAGGACATGGAAAATATCATTTAATTATATGATTCTCTGCTTTTTGGTCCCAAGGAGCAAGCCCTGGGGTTTTGAGACTTAGGATCTAACCTATGCTTATTTTTAGTATTTTATGTAATTATGTTTTAGGATCTAACCTTTTTGGTGCCAAGAAGCAAGCCCTAGGGTTTTGAGACTTAGGATCTAACCTATGTTTAGTTTTACTATGTTATGTTTAAGTCCATGTAGCAAATATTGCCCTATTGTCTCAATATAGCTAGATTCTTCCTTTTAAAGAATGCAATTTGGCTTGAGGTGAAAATTGGTAAGCTAGGAGGAAAGATAATTCCAAGAGGGATACACCAAGCAACTAAAGATGCTAAGGATTTTTCAAGAGAAACATAAAAGAAGTGTGAAAAATGTAGGGGAAAGACATAAATCCAATGATTGTCCTGCAAATAGAGGTCAGCATACGTTGTTAAACATAGTAACAAATACTACCACATACAACTAGAAACTAGAGGGTTGCGATTTTTTATTAATAACTAGTTTTAGTTTCTTTCATTGTTGACCATTAGTAGTAGAAATAATAATTGTGTTGTCTCACTCACAAGTGTCATAACGTATTGGAAACTTTTAATGATCAATCATTACTTGCTAATGTTTATAGAGATTATTATACTTTTAACTGGTAGGCATTCCTTCATTTGGTTATGGTCTCTAGTAACAATGAAATCAATTCTAATAATTAAAATTACCTCGCTACCATGAATTGTCTTTAATTGTTAGTAATCCCATCTCTATTTTTAACAATTTCCTTAAGTTGTGTGAATGATCCCATCATCATCAATTGATATATTTATATGTTATATATGATGTCTTGAAAATTTTATGTGTTCAACTGATGGATTCTAAGCCAATGAAATGGAATCTATATTGACCCAAATGAATTGCTATTTAGAATTGACTATGATTAACCATCGTGAAAATTTCCAAGTTGGTAAAATTAACTGTGTTAAATTTAGCCATGACTAATTGATCTAAACCAAGACACACAAACCCTTTTGGCATATTACCTATTCAACATGTAGCTTCTCCATATCGTGCAATATTATGAAAATTTCATAATATTTTGAATTCATCTAATGAATGAACTACAACCCAAATTACCTAATTTTATAATTAACAGAAAATTCACAATTGCAAAAATTCAAGAGGTATA
>JASDQU010352834.1:0-12113 GCA_032191745.1 Picea mariana
CAACAAAAGAATCACAAGGCCAAACTAGATTCCCTAGTGGCTCAAACAAGCTTATAACAAGTAAAATTTATTCCAATTTGAACAAATGTAATATCTCCAAAAATCATGTATTTAAATGCAATGATTTTATTTCTCCAATGCAAATTGATGAGTGCCTAGTCTATTGGGTTATGGAGTCTTGGATGTAAGAGTTAGACTTTGTAATGTTCCTGAGCCAATTTTTTTTTCTCAGAACACTAATTGTTTACTATTGTTATGTTTGTTCATGTGTTTGCAGGTGTTTCCATGTGATGTGCACGATATTATTCAATATTAATAGACCAATAGATATGAATCATACAATCATAAACAAGACAAGAGATATAATAACACCAGTAAAGAATCACAATGTCAGATCTAACCTTTATTTATATAGTAAGGAGACCTCGTACACAATATATCTGTAGATCTGGAAGAAAGCCCCAATAATAACAAAATGGATTGCTAGCCGATACAATAAGAAGAACAATACAAGATAAATGCCTCCCAAAGGTTGTAAGAGCAGAGATTATAGCCTCCAAAGGCCACCAGCAAGCAAATTTGACTGACTATAGAACCCGATCAATGCATTGTCAAACCTCCCAAACTGGATGAGTTGCTCACTGCTCTGGATGCTGCCAAACCCTCCATTTTTGGCCTACCCTCTCCTGACCTCCAAATCCTCCAAAACTCGCCCAAAATGTAGATCAGGTTGATAGAAACCTCTGGATCCAATCTCAAACTGATCTCAACAATTCTTCTCCTCCAAATAGGCAATCCCTAAATGAGATTGTGCCCTCCTTGGTTTGATAAAGTCAAATAGGGTGCGTTCTCCCCTCTAGGAAACTCCAAATTCCACCAAACTCTGTCAGATCATAGATTGGGCCACTGCTACCAAGATGTTGAAGTCTCAAGACAATCTATGAAGATTTGAGCCTCCAAACACTAAAAATCCCTTTTTGCAAAGCACCCTCTTTCTCTTCAATTCGTGCCAAGCTCACAGAAATAAATTGCAAGGATAAACTCATCCGGAATAGACCAGGAATGATGCCAGGGACCCTCATAAGAGAACCCAGGTGTTACTTTTCCCAAATTCCTCCTGCTTCCTCCAGATCGAACCAAAACCTCCAAGATGGTGCGCCCCCTAGCTGGAAACCCCCCTGGGTTGCGCCCTAGACTAGTAAATGCCTGTAGAATCAACATGCAACACTGTAGAATGGTGTAGAAGGATTATTTCATCTCGAGGGCCAAGCCTGGATCAAGGAAGGTGGTATCTTTCACCACCGAGTTGATCTCTATGGTTTTAGACTCAAAAACCTCAAAATTGATTGTGCTCAATATCTCTAATGAAAATAAGATAATAATCCAGAATGAATAAGGAGTGTTCCCTGCCCTTTCCTTTATATCTCCAATCTATTCCACCATTGAGTTATTTTATCCATAGGGTTAACTCTTAACCTAACTCATCTTTTCTTTTTCTTCATTGAGTTACCCTTTTTCCACAAAGTCAACTTAACTTTAGAATATTATGATTTCTCATTGACTTTATCCCCAATATTCTTGAGACTATATTCTAGTGGGGAAAGCTAGACTACTGAGTCTCTCCAACCCTCTTCATTAAGAGGTGGGGAACATTACAGTCTCCCCTACTAGAAATTTCTTTCCCACAAGCAATTATGAACCTGTATCCTGGATCAACTGCTCTCCTTCCAATGTGACATCCTCCACAGGTAGATTCTTCCACTTAACCAAATATTCTTTGATGCTTCTTTTCTTTATCTTCCTCTCCCTGACTTCCAGTATCTCCTCTGGTATCAGTACCAACTATCCTTCTTCATCCATGGGTGGAAATTCTTTGATAGGAGTGATATGCTTGTTGATGGCCCTCTTCAAACACAAAACATGAAAGACATTATGTATTTTGCTTCCCTGTGGCAGATCCAACTCATAAGCTATGGCCCCTACCCTCCTTCTAACTCTGTATGGACCAAAGAAATGGGGTTGGATCTTCTATGCACCACTTCTCTTAATTGAATCCTGTCGGTACAGTTGGAGCCTCAAATAAACCAAGTCATCGACATCAAAAGTGCACTCAACTCTGTGCTTGTTTGCTTGTTCCTTCTGTTGATTATGTGCCCTCTGTAGGTGATCCTTCAAGTCCCTGAGGATGTCCTGACTCTATTGAATCTAGTCATGAACCATGGGAGACCTGCTGTCACCGAAGGAAATCTCTACAAAGGAGAGAGGGCCATAACTATATAAGGCCCTGAATGGGGGCATACGAATGGAAATATGATGAGTGGTGTTGTAAAAATATTCCCCCAAGTGAAGCCATTTGACCCATGCATTCTATTGTCCTACTCCATAGTTTCTGAGGTAGCCTTCAACCCATTTGTTGACTATCTCTGTTTGTCCATCCGTCCGTGGGTGATAACTAGTACTAGCTGTCAAGGCTGTACCTATTAGTCTGAAGAGCTCCTGCCAGAAATTGCTCATGAGCAAGCTATCTATGTCACTGACTATGGTTTTGGGTATCCCATGCAATCTAAAAACTTCCCTGAAGAATAGGTCTGCAACCTGTGTTGCACTGAAATATGTGGCAATGGAAAAAAAGTGTGCAAACTTCATTAACCTATCCACTACTACAAAAATGCAGTCCTTATCCTATACCTTGGGTAACCCTGTGATAAAATCCATGGATATTCTCTCCCACTTTTGCTCCAGAATGGGAAGTGGCTATAGTAGTCCTATTGGGTGAGTTTGTTCATCTTTGTTGCCCTGGCAAGTGTTGCACTCCTTGATGTGGTTCATCACATCTTCTTTTAGAACCCTCCAAGAAAACCTCTCTTGTACCTATATGTACGTCTTGATGATCCCTTGGTGTCCTGCCACTGGTGAATCATGGCATGCCTGTAAGACCTTTGCCTTGAAGGCTGATTTGGGAACCAAGAAAATTCATCCCTTGTAGTAAATGATGTCATCCATAATCTTGAAATTGTCATCTATCACCTGCCCATCCATTACTTCACAAGAAAAATTGTTCTTCGAATATTCCACCAAGAGGTGGGCCTTCCAATCCACTGAAATATCGATCATGGCATAAACTGATGGTCTTCTGGAAAAAGCGTCTGCTACCACATTATTCTTCCCCTTGAAAAATTCTATGTCGAAGTCATATGCATGGATCTTTCTCACCCACTTTTTTTTCCTTTCATTCAAGTCCTTCTGGTCTAGGAAGTACTTGAGTTTGTTGTGATTTTTCCTCGCAACAAATATTTCTCCAACTAAATATTGCTTGAACGTAGCCAATGCATGCATGATGTCTAGCATTTCTTTGACATAGATGGTGTAGAGGAGCTCAGTACCTCTCAACTTTTGGTTTTCGTATACAATTGGGTGCATGTTTTGCATAAGTACGGCTCCAATGCCTACCCCTGATGCATCACACTCTATTGTGAAGGGTTGTGTGAAATATGGAAGGGCCAATGCCAGGCACGTACTCACTACTTTCTTCATTTTTTCAAAGGTGGCATGCGCTTCTAGGTTTGAAGGCCCCTTTCTTGGTCAAATCAGTCAAAGGTGCACAAAGTTGAGAAAATCCTTTGACAAACCTCTTGTAATAGAAACACATGCCCAAAAACCCCTTTAACTTAGTGAGTGCCTTTGGTGTGGACCAGTCGATGATGGATTGTATTTTTTACTGATGTACATGTACCCCCTTTACTCCAATAATGTTTCCTAAGTAAATGGCCTCTGTCATCCCAAATTCACATTTATACTCGGCATATAAAGATTTTTCATCCATAATAGTCAAAATTTGTTCCACATGCTGAAGGTGCTCCTCCCAAGTCTTCTTGTAGACCAGTAAGTCATCAAAGAAGACTAATAGGAACTTCCTTAGCTACTTTTTGAACAAATGATTCATGCACAATTGGAAAGTGGATAGTGCATTAGTCAACCCAAAAGGCATGACTAGAAACTCATAATGTCCATAATGACACCAGAAAGCAGTCTTGGAAATATCTTTCTCCCTCATCTTAATCTGGTGATAGACGAAGCACAAGTCAATATTAGTGAAATATATTGCCCCATGGAGCTCATCCAATAGCTCATCCATCTATGGGATGGGATATCTGTTTTTTATGGTCTTCTTGTTTAGAGCCTTGTAGTCAATGCACATGCGCATTGTTCCATCTTTCGTTTTCACTAGCACTATTGAAGATGCAAAGGGACTAGAGCTCAGCCTGATATGACCCATGTCAAACAATTCCTTAATTGCCTTTTTCAATTTTGTCCTTGTACTTCTTGGAGTGCCTATAAGGAGTGGTGATGACAGGTCACACCCTCCTCTAAATATATGATGTGTTCAAACCCACTATCTGGTGGTGCTCCTAGTGGTATAGGCTCAAAGACCTTGTTGTGCCTATCCATGATTTTCTTGATCTCTGGTCTACTCTGACTGGAATTTTGCATTTTTCTGCATAAGCGATGTCTTCTCTCCGAAAGATGGCCTCCATGCACTTTGTTGTCACCACCCTTGGTGTGTTTCCTGTCATACCCCTGAGAACCACCTTCTTCCCTGTTTCTTCTGTGAAAGACATTTCCATGGTTTTGTAATTTGTGGTGATTGGCCCCAATGTACTAAGCCACTATACTCCTATGATGATGTTGGTGTTTGGAAGATCCATCACATAGAAATCTTGTGCCAAATCATGTCTGCCCAAAGTAAGTTTCATCCCTGGGATGTACCTATCACAAGGCATGGTGCGTCCACCTGCTACCTCCACATGAAATCCTTCAAATTCCACTGTCTTTATGTTGATTCAATGAAGTTGTTTGAGGCACCTCCATCAATGATAATTGAAACTTTCTTCCCCTATAGCACCCCTCTCATCCTGAAGGTGTTGAATTTAGGTACCCTGTTGATGGATGCAATGGTTACCTTCTCATCTGCTGCAGGGTCGTGACTAGCATCCTCCTCTTCTGTCTGTCCTAGAGTTTCGACCTATATGTTCTGTAGGTGGCCAAAATCCTCATCCCCCTCATCATCTGATATCACCTCAATGTAGTGGGATTTTCCCTTACCCATGCACTTGTGTGTTGGGTCCCATGGTTCCTTGCAGGTAAAACACAATTGCTTCCTCCTCAGTTCCCTCCTAGTGGGATTGTCCATCCTACCCCTTCCTCAGTCAAACCCCCTTGGGTCTCTTCCCCTTTGGTTAATAGGAGGTATTTTCTCTACACCCCCTTGATTGGGAGGTCTAGGGGTGAATCTTGTTGATTTTTCAATATGATAGATTAAGCATGAATTTTATTCCATTTTTCATTTAACCATAACCATAAATGTTGCAACAACCAAGATCACAATAAGAAGCACCTGCACAAGAACACAAAATGTATCCTGGGAAACCCTTCTCAACAAGGGAAGAAAACCCAACCAAATAATTTGCTATATTCTTCAAGAGAAATACCTTCACCACCAAGAAATACCTAGCACACAAGAGGGTGCTCAAACCCTAGAACTCTAGAGCCCAAGAGAGGTGTGCACCTTTTACCAAAGAAGTGTACTTGCTGAAATTTCCAAACTCACGAGAAAGATATGATTCCACAATGGGGAATTTCCCTTTACTTATATTAGACTTGTCCTATCAAATGAAGTGTTTATTGACTCAACAGAGCCGACCTCTCTAAGACATATTATAATTATAATAATAATTATTATTATAATTAATATTATCCACATTAATTATCTTTTACATTTGTTATTAATCACATTGAGGTAGGGTCGGCCTATGCCCTTTATATTACAATTAGGGTTACATGCAGGTATGACTCTTGAACAATATATAGAAAAGGATCTAATACACCCACTAGTGCTCATCCACTAGGGGCACATCCATAAGGATGTCATATCTCTGGTTCACTGCATTACATAGAAGAACCAAATCTCCACACGTTCACTTGTGCTCGTCAGAGGCATGTCCATCCACAGGCACGTCCACTCTATAGATCTTCTTTATCATTGCCTCACATAGGAGAACCATCTGGATTCTTCTCATCAACTCTCCTGCTCAGAGGAGTCTCATACATCATCTTCATTTCTGTTCACATGACGATGCACCCAGCACTTTGGGATTTCACACATTCACCTTGTGCTCAACCACAGGCACGTCTAACCCAATAGATCGCCTTTCCCACTAGACAATCATCTGGATTTCTTCTCAACTCTCTGAATGGAGGAGGTCGTCTCTACATTCCTAGCTCTATCTCAAGAAGGAACCACGTACCCTTTTTAGGGGCTTTCTCTCAGGTTTGTAAGCTGATAGAAAGACTTACATAGTTGCAATGATCCACACCTCACAGATTTGTAAGTTGGAGAATGTCTCACATAGTTGCATTCATCAAAAAATATTGCCTTAGATGTTGAACCTAATTCTCTGGTCTTCCATATGGCATCGTGCAAGTTGGTAGACTTAAAGGCCTTGACCCAACCCCTCAAGGGTTCCATCAGCCCTTCTATGAAAATCATCATAAGTCTCGCTTGAGACACATCCTATACCATCATTACTAGCCTCTGGAACTCCTCTATGTAAGCCTCCGGTGATCCCGTCTATCTGAGCTATGTGAGCTCCCTAAAAGGTAGCTCTGAATCCCCCTGGTCAAATATGTCAATGAGCCTATGTGTGAACTCTATATAATATGTAATCTAATTGTGAACCAATGTGGTTAACCCATGATACCACCAATCATGAGCCTTTCCATATAAGTACATCATGGAAAATTTGATGGCATCCATCTCTCTCATGGGGTTAAGTTGTAAGTAGGTATCCAACTTTTTCACCCACACTTGTGTTGTCACCTTAGCAGATCCATCAAAATAAGGGATTTCTATTTTTCCTTCCCTACACTCCAGTTCATAGTTGGGCCTTTGATATTGTTTCGATTTTACCCGAAATTTGATCCCGCAATACTGATCTAGTCTGACCTATCTTTGAAACCCTTCACTTAAGGCATGATACTCCCTGGCATACTGCTCAAAATTATCCTCAATCTCATCCTCATAGTTTTGTTGTGGTTGAGTATCCAAGAATGTAGGTAGATAGGGTCTAGGGGTGGTCTTGTTGTATGTCTATCCCAGTGGTGCACCTCCTCCATAGTTATATCCCTCGGTGTGATAATGGGGGTTGTTCTCCTGCTATTGTCTAGTCCCTCCATGAGATCCATTAGCCTCTATGTTGGCATAAACTTGTGTACCCTTCCCTCCATGAGTCATATGCATCAGGAGTTGTGATACCCTCTCCTGGATTTCACTTACCTTTCTCAGATATTTTTTCATCTCCACTTGTCCCCTATGTATTGTTTATTGTTTCTCCTGTAGATGATGCACAAGGGTGCTCTGTGACACGTTTATGGAGTGTTTCAATTCCCTAGTGAACCCTGCTAGAATCTGTGGCTCACTATCCTCACCCGATCCTTCCATTTCGGCTTATGTATCACCTGTCTGTTTCCTATGTCTTCCCATGTAAATTCCACTGAACTTCTGCATGCACTAACCCCCACTAGCTAGGAGGATCAAAGCTATGATACCACAGTAATGTTCCTGAGCCAATTTGTTTTTCTCAAAACACTAATTGTTTATTGTTGTTATGTTTGTTCATGTGCTTGCAGGTGTTTCTGTATGATGTGCATGGGATTATTCAATATTGATAGACCAATAGATATGAAACATACAATCATAAACACGAAAAGGGATATAAGAACACCAGTAGAGAATCACAATTTCATATCTGACCTTTGTTTAGATAGTAAGGAGACCTCGTACACAATAGATCTGTAGATCTGGAAGAAATCCCCAATAATAACAAAATGGGTTGCTAGCCGATACAATAAGAAGAACAATACAAGATAAATGCCTCCCAAAGGATGTAAGAGAAGAGATTCCAGCCTCCAAAGTCCACCAACAAGTAGATCTAATTGAAGATAGAAGAACCTGGTCAATGCACTGTCAAACCTCCCCAACTGGATGAGTTGTGCCCTGCTCTGGATGTTCCCAAACCCTCAAGTTTTGGCCTACCCTCTCCTAACCTCCAAATCCTCCAAAACTCACCCAGAATGTAGATCAGGATGATAGAAACCTTTGGATCCAATCTCAAGATGATCTGATCAATGTTGCTCCTCCAAATAGGCAATTCCTAAACTTAATTGCACCCTCCCTGGTTTGGTAAATTCAAAGAGGCTACATTCTCCCCTCTAGGAACCTCCAAATTCCACCAAACTCTGTTAGATCATAGATCGGGCCACTGCTACAAAGATGATGAAGTCTCAAGAAAATCTATGAACATTTGAGCCTCCAAACACTGAAAATCCCTTTATGCAAAACACCCTCTTTCTTTTCAATTCATACCAAGATCACAGAAATAAACTGCAAGGATAAACTCCTTCGGAATAGACTAGGAATGATTCTAGGTACCTTTCTAAGAGAACCCAGGTGTTAAGTTTCCCAAATGCCTCCTACTTCCTCCAGATCAAACCAAAACCTCAGTTGGGAACCCCCCTGGGTTGCGCCCTAGCCTGGTAAATGCATGTAGAACCAACCTGAAACACTATAGAATGGTGTTGGAGGATTATTTCGCCTCCAGGACCAATCCTGTATCAAGGAAGGTGGGATATTTCACCACGGAGTTGATCTCTATGGTTTTGGACTCAAAACCCTCAAAACTAATTGTGCTCAAGAGATCCAATGCAAATAAGATAATAATCCAGAATGAATAAGAAGTGTGCCCTGCCCTTTCCTTTATAACTCCAATATAATTCTTCATTGAGTTATTTTACCCCTAGGGTTGACTCTTAATCTAACTCATCTTTTATTTTTCTTCGTTGAGTTACCCTTTTTCCACAAAGTCAACTTAACTTTAGAATATTATGATTTCTCGTTGACTTTGTCCCCAATATGCATGACACTATAGTCTAGTGGGGAAATCTAGACTACTAAGTATCTCCAACCATCTTCATCAAGAGGTGGGGGACATTACAAAATTACTACTTCTCTAGGGGTGTAATCCATATTACTCCTTAAAGAAAACAAATCCAATAAGGTAAATCTAGGAGAGTGTAATCCCTTTTACACCTCCCAGCAACCTTGAAAAAATGACAAATCCAACCAAAATTATGATAGACTTGGTGGAGGGTGTAAGCCCTTTTACTCCTCCAAGGTTTAGAACAAGAATAGATATGAAACAAGAAGAAATTACTAGCAATATTCATAAATTCATTACCAATTCCAATAGAAAACATGCAAAACCCTTTTCTACCAAGAATATTCCATCAACGTGCAAAAGACAAGCCTACAAGAAGGTAGCGCACCACTTTAGCTCCAAAATAGACAAGATAAGAATCCATAAAATTTGCACAAGAGAGAGAGAGATAGACCAAATGCCCAAAAAGGGCACAAAATTGAGCCAAGTATGTAATTCTTACGTGAGACAATTGTTGTAAAATTGAATGTCTTAGGTATCCTTTTATAGAAGACCTTCCAAAAACATTTGTCAACATAGCATTAAGGTAAAACACAATTAGGGAGGCATGTTGATGATTACAGCTGCATGAGACATCCTCTAAGACACATACTGATTTAATTTGACCTGAGAGAGAGCCCATGAGTTGGGTGTGCCCATGAGATGGGTGTGTGGTTCCTCTCTGAGATGGAGATGGAACGTTGTGTGCCCCTGTGTGGGGTGAGGAATCCCATGAGTTGGGTGTGCCCATGAGATGGGTGTGTGGTTCCTCTCTTAGACAGAGATGGAATTTTGTGTGCCCTTGTGTGGGGTGAGGAAGCCCATGAGTTGGGTGTGTTTTCCTCTCTGAGATAGAGATGAAATGATGTATTGGTATCCTCTGTGCAGAGAGTTGAGATGATGTGATACTCCAAATGATTCTCATGTGAGACGCAATGAGAAAGATATTTTTTTAGTAGGGCCTGCATGTGGTTGAGAATAGGTGAACGTGATCCTAGTGGTTGAGCACTAGTGAGTGTGTTTCTCCTGTGAGACACAGTGAGATGGAGATGTGGACATCCCCATTGCTGAGCATAGATGGATGTGACCCTAGTGGTTGAGCACTAGTGGGTGTATGAGATCCATTTCTATATTTTACAAGAGTCACACTTACCTGTAATCCTATTTGTGATGTAAAGGGTATAGGTCTGCCCCACCATAAACTAAAAGATAATTAATGTAAAAGATAATTAATATGGTAATTATTAATTATATTGTGAGTTATTAAGTTCAGCCTTGTTGTGCCAATAGACACTACTTTTGATAGGCTCAGTCTAATATAAATAAAGGTAAATTCCCATTAAGGAAACATAACACAAGTGTGAGTTTGGAAATTTCAGCAAGTACTTGTTCTTGGGCTGAAGTACGCACCTCTCTTGGGCGCTAGTTTTCTAGGGTTTGTGAGCACCCTTTTGTGTGCTAGATTTATGGTGAGGGAGGTCTTTCTCTTGAAGAATATAGAAAAGGATTGGCTAGGTTTTCTTCCCTGGTTGAGAAGGGTTTCCCAAGATACTTCTTGTGTACTTTTGCATGGTGTTTTCTTCTTGTGATCTTGGTTCCTGCAACAAGTTGTTAACAGTGAAATTGCAAACGTCTATGGTTCAAGTAAAATGATAAAAATGGAATGAACTTCATGCTTGAGCCTAGATTAATTAAAAATTAACAAGGCCGACCTCCTCTAATTTCCCCTTTACAATTTAATTTTGATTTTACATAATAAATACAACCCTAAAAATGACGTCATACCCCCTAGGGGTGACGTTTTGGCACATGGAGTGAATCGTTGAGAAATGTGAGAGATTCGTTGGGCCTCTAAAGGCCATGCCTTTCATTATCTATGGTTCCTAATCAAAACATTCTAAATCTTTACCAATTCATCACCATCATCATCAAATTGTATCCCTCAATGTGACATCAAGCCCTAAAAGGTGACGTTTTGACCTTCCAAGGTCAAACGTTGGGCTAAGAGGGGCTAGGTATCATCATCCAAGGTGCCTTATCTTTCCTCTGAAGGAAACATTCATCCTCTAGATTCTCCCAAGGTGTGGTCATGGAATCTAACATGTGGGATTTTGCCCCAACGAAGGCCCAAACTAGTCTTGTTCTTCCACAATTGTCCATCAAATAAAGTCTTGCAAAGACAAGTGAATTTTCCCTCCAAGGGTCTCAAGTAAAATGTATCATGCCAAGTAAAATAACTTTTAATACAAGATCCACCTAAACATGTGCATCAAAAAATACCTTTTTAAATTAAACAAGTGCTCAAAGACCCTATGCAACTTGCCAAGTTTAGGTATGGGAGGGTTTTCATGGTGACTTATTGGGTGAATCATTCCCCAAGTCAAAGAGTGTTTCCTAGGTTGAACCTCTCTAAGTCATGTAAAGAGTATGAAGTGGATGGAGGTAAAACTTTTCGACATGGGATTCATGACATAAAAGGGTTAGTATTATCTCATTTATGGATTCCTTTGTAGAGGGTGTGTCGCAGCTTCATTTTCAATGCAACCTTTTTCAAAGCCCATTCATTGCCATTAATTAATTAAAGTTCAAAACAATTGGGTACTATAAGACATTGAAATAAAAGAGTACCACAACGTCACTTGAAGCTAGAGGTACATAGATTTCCATATGCATGGAAAGAAAGGGACAATGCATAAGTGTACACACCTCAACAAGAAAGACATCTATATAATGTGAGTTTTCTTTTGCAAGTCTTCAAATTATTTTAGGAGAAATGTTTCATTGTTCTCAAGACCTCTTTGGGCGAGCATATAGAAGGCTATAATTTGAATTTTATCTTTTTCCAGCTACATTTCCCTCTAGGCCTTCAGCCCCTTCTTCCCATGAAATGAGGTACAATCCCTTCTCAGGTCAGTACACCCAAAAAATCCCAAAAGATGAGGGGACGAAAAAGATGAAGTATGGAAAGTGATAAGTATGATCGAGAATGGTACGATGACTCATCAAGGGGACTTCCCAGTAGAAAACCTTTCCCCAAGGGTGACCACTTACTAGGACACAATGTCAACTACCAAGGTGAAA
>JASDQU010352836.1:0-12113 GCA_032191745.1 Picea mariana
GTTCTTCCGGGCCTTCACTGAAACACAGCGAACCCGATCCACAGGTCCTTCATGAAAACTCCACCGGCACAAGCAATGCACCAGGTGTGAGTCTTCACCTCCACACGGCCACCAGACATGACCGCGACCCTTTCCGAAAAGGGATTTTGTGTTTCACGATTTTGGGAGTTCTGATGTCGAGTTTCTTGACCCTTCGATTCCCCGAACTCCGAAATGCCAAAATGGATCAATCCACGATTATCCCCTGTACTATCCTCGATCCATGTGACCACTTTCCCCGTGACCATATCCCACACATGTCGTGTTTCGCAAATTCGAGGTTTTCAACACTCTGTGCCTCGTTCCTTGTCTTCGAGATCCCCAAAATGTCGAACCCCAAAATGTCGAAATGCTGAAATGGACTCAATCGGTGATTATCCCTGGCCCACATCTCGGTCCATGTGACCATTTCCTCCATGACCACAGCCTAACTCCGAAGGTATGTCGCGTTTCGCGACTTCGTGACTTTCAATGTCAAGTGCATGACTTCTTGTCCCCGGGATTGCCGAAATGTCGAATCCCAAACTTCTGAAATGTGTGACCACAACCTCACTCCAAAGATATGTTGCTTTTGGGACTTTGGGGTTTCCAACGCCGAAGTGCCCAGTTTCTTGTCCTCAGAATGGCCAAAAATCTGAATCCTGAAATGGAGAAATATGTGACCCTACTCCGTGACCACACTACTCCTCCATCTTCTTGTCTACTTTTGCGTTTTGGGACTTTTGGATCCCGGCTGCAACAACTGCCTGCTCCTTCAAGATCCTGGTATCTGAAATACCGAAGTACCGATCCCCGAAATGTCGGTCTTCCGCTTCAAACTGGGATCAACGGCTCATAGCCTCTCCTGATCTGACGGTTTGTGTCTTTTCAGGATTTCATGGGTCAAGAGTTCCTAACTCTTACCCTTTGCATTCCCGGTAGCCGAAATGCCGAAATTCTCCCTTTGGGAATTTCCCCGAAACCTTAACTGCTCACCACATGTCCTCCTATTGGACGGTCATGATCCTTTCGGGATTTTGTGGGTCAAGAGTCCTGACTCTTTCCCTTTGTATCTCATGGTAGCCGAAATGACGAAACAGGCCTTTCATTCCCCTCTTCACATATGAGGGTTAAACCTCGTGCAGCTTCTCCTGGATCCGATGGCTATTGGTCCATGCACCCAGATCTGATGGCTCGGATCTCTTTCTCCTGTGCACTCTTCTCCTGCTTTCCTAGATGTAGGTTCAACGATCCAGATCTCGTCCTCTCCAGCTGATCTAATGGCAGTTGTGCTCCCTCCTAAGCTTGTGCTTCTTCCTGAACTTGGAAGACTTCAAACGCTTCATAGGTCTCAGCCTTTGCTTCCTTTGTGAAGCCTGTAACTTTGGCCCCCGCCTGTGTTCTAAAGACGTTATCCCTCCTAAGCTTTTCCTACTAAAACCTCTAAATGTCTATGTCCCTTTCTCTCCTTGAAGGGATATAAGTGCCCTCTTGGCAACTTCCTGCTTAAGCACTCCTTGCTAAGCCTACAGGGTGTTCAGTAACCTTGTGAAGGTATTCCTCCTAACTCTTCTTCTTCTTTGAACTCAAAACAAGAGCTCCTTCTGTGCAGTCTCTGCACTTTCTCAATGCCCTCCTGGCACAGCTTCCAGAATCTTCAGTTATTCTATCTTCTCACCGAACTCAAGATAGAGTTCTCCTGTGCACTCTATGCACTTGCTCAATGCCCTCCTGGCAGAGCTCTACAAAATCTACAGTGGTTCTGTCTTCTCAACGAACTCGAAATAGATTTCTCTCTCCAATGCATCCAGTGCATTCGCTCAATGCCCTCTTGGCAGAGCTTCCACAGAATTCTTAGTAATTCTGTCTTTTCTGTGCCTTTTATGCACCTGCTCAATGCCCTCCTGGCAGAACTTATACAGAATCCCTCAATGATTCTGGTCTGTCCTGTGCTCTCTTCTTCACAGTCTTACCTCCAAGGTGTTCAAAAACCTTGAGGCTTCTCCTTGAGTCAATGACTTCCACTGGTGCGCCCTCCTGGCACGTCTTTGTCTGAATCCGCAAAATTCATAAGTGCACTTCTTGCACTGGCTCACAGAACTTGTAGTATTCTGTCATGCAACCTCTTGCATGAAGCCTCAAAGAGCCCAAACCTGGAATCAAAGAACTCATAGATAGTAAATTTTATCTATCCCTGCAAATGCATACCTAACATACATCTACAACATATCATCAACACATAAATACATTCATTCATGAACTCATAAACATGTGGACAACAACATGCAGGAAAAATTGCTCTGTTTGTATTAATCAAGAATGCATGATTTCAATGTGTTCGAGCTCGGACTGCAAAAGAGTCTCATCTCTCTTCCCTCCTCCTATTCAACTACCAACATAAGATCCAAGATCTTTTACATGAGGGGGCTCTTTGAGCTCTTCCCTCCAAGCTACCTACCCTATTCAATTACATTGAATTTACAATGAATGATTGTCTAGTCCGGATCGGATCTAGATCCCAGCCTTACAACCTATTTAAGGCAACCTTTTCTAAAGCCTGCGCATATGAATGGCTTTTTGGCTCTACCAGCCTTACAATCACTTAATACAATTTGAAAATTTGAAAATCGAGAAGGCTGCACCTCTCTCTCCCATCAAATGCACACTTTGATGTGATGGCTGGCTGGCGCGTAGCTGGCTTGGAGCGATGATCCTCCATCAAAGTCACTAAATTTATGAAAGGGGGATCTCAACCTGTTGTCTTGACTAATCCCTTTCCCCCTCAGTAGCAACAAATGGTTTCTCAAATTGTTGCCCCTCCACAAGGGGATAACACAGGTCATCATCTCCAAGATGATGCCTCTTCTAGTGCCCATCGATCCGCACAAGTTTTCATGTGTAGGATTGTTAACCTCACAACTAGAGCTAATAATTATGGTGTTTCTCAAAATAACACTACATATAGGGGTGATAATGATAAAACCTCCACCTTTCGGCTCCCTCCATATAGATAATCCCACCATTGACTCAGTATTGCACCCACCAAAGGGCACTATTCATAAGTCAGCTTTTAATCATAATGCTCGTGCCACTCAAAATTACAAAAATGTTGAGGATTTGGCACAAGAGTGTGCGCCATGTCAACTCTCGAAGTTCTGTAGAACTTTCTGAGTCAACGTAAAACACTGTTGTCATCCCTTGGAGCTGTAGAACCCGATTCATTCAATATTATCATGTTTAGTCTGGAATATTTTAAATCGATGCTCTCCCACCAACTCGATTTTCATATTCAAGTCGATGTTCATGGGAAAAAAATCCATCATTCCATCTTGGACAAAGGAGCATCCAAATGTGTCATTTCGTTATCATGTTTGAAATTCGTCGGTTCTCCCATTCTTAACCAATCCCCCACCACCCTCAAGGATTTTGATGGACGTGGTTTTAATCCATATGGGATCTTGACTTCACTAGTTGTGAAAGTAGGGGGAAAAACCACTTCAATAGAGGTGGAAGTGGTTGATGTGCCCCTTGATTAAGATTTACTTCTCGGTCACAGTTGGTTTTATGCCATGGCCATTGTTTCATCCTCGGTTTTTTATTTTTTTTAGTTCCCTCATCAAGGGAAAATTGTAACAATTGACCATCTTGACTATTGCCTACCGAACACTACTCCTAGTAGCACAAACAATGTCCCTTTAGTTGGAGATTCACAAATAATGTATGAGAGTGTAGGGGTCGATATTCTTAAAGACTCTAACCTTATGGGAACTTTCCCCTTACCCACTCCTACCCCTACCGACTTGATTTCTTTATTAACATGATTTCATCCATGACATATCACTCCCTCGGATCTGTTGATCCTTGGATTGTTCCTAGTCTGTCTAATCTTTACTCATTTGGTGACACCATGCCACTAAGTTCGGTTTAGGTAGCCTATTATGCCATTCAAGGCACCTCTTCCATTTCTAATCCTTTTGACCCCACTTCAACGGTGTCAAAACCTCACTCTTTTCCATCTTAGTTGGATTCCTCTTCCAGTCATCTCTTGCAAAACGTTTCCATTCGATGAGTCAATCATGGGTATCCTGAGTCTTGAAGACACCCCCTAGTTCATTTCTCATCATCGGTCGGGCTTTCTTACTCCACCAGATCAGGCAGAAAGTATTTCTCAACCCAGGCTTGCGTCTGATATTGTCGACCTCACCGCATCACTCGTTATGGCTCTATCCAAGGGGAATTTGTCCAATATTACGGAAAATTTTCCAATCGACATATCTTTAAAGCCCAGTGTCGTGGAACATATCCACCTTAGCAAGAACTATACCCCTGAATAAATTCAGGCACACATAGCCTTGTTTAAGCAATTTTTCTACATTTTCACTTGGAGTTACGAGGAAATGACGAGTATTGATCCATCCATTATTATACATGAGATCAAGACCTATCCAAACACAAAAATCGTTTGCCAAAAATTGTGCCCTGGGCATCCTAGGAAAATTGCGACAATCAAAGCGAAAGTAGAGAAACTTTTAAATGCTCGTTTTATTTACCTCATCCCCTTGATAGAATGGGTATCCAATATCATTCTCATCATGAAGAAATAGGGTACCATTCAAGTACTTGTCAATTATCGGGATCTTAACAAATCCTATCCTAAGGAAAATTACCCCACACCCTTTATCGATCAAATTATCGATAATTGCATTGAAAATGTCATCTTCTCCTTTATGGATGGCTTCTCTGGCTACAACCATATCAATATACTCCCCATCGACCAGCACAAAACTTCCTTCATTTGTCCATGGGGAACCATTGCTTACTGCAAACTACTTTTTGGCCTTAAAAATGTTGGGGCTACTTTCTAGCGGGCCATGTCATATGCTTTCCACGACATTAAACATATTGTGGATTCCTACCTCGATTACTTTCCTGCCCATTTTCCTCGTCACGAGGACCATCTAGCACATCTTAGAGCCATTTTTCTTCGATGTCACCATAACAGGATCCACCTGAACCCACACAAATGAATTTTCTATATCGAAACTGTTGATTAATTAGGTTAGTTTCCATTGAAGTCAACCCTTGAAGAAAGTATGGTAGCACAAAGGTTTGGGTAATGGACCCAAGATTGTTTGATGGATAATGGTATGATTTTTTATATATTTGCGGGTAAGACTATTCTAGATGGATATTACATGTCATGCTATTTCTGGTGGTATGTGGAATGTCACATAACTCCTCACGTTTAGAGAGTTATGGCCATGTGAAGTTGGAGAACCCTCATGAGTCATCTAGAAGCCCCAAAAAGTCAAAGTGTTTGCAAAAGAAGTTATTTAAATAATAAAGTTATTGGAGAAGTCCCTAAAATAAGGAAAGTGGGATGCTACATGAAAGTATAAATAAGAGGCAAGGCTCTCTCATTTAATCACACTTGAATATCATTGAATATCTATTTTTTTTGTGAAAGGTTATTTGGGGAGGTATTATTGATAGAGAAACATTGCAGCAGGAAAAGTGCGGCAGGAAAAGTGCGGCAGTAAAAGTGCGTCAGAAAAAGTGCGACAGAAAAATCACGGCAGAAAAATCGCGGCAGAAAAAGTGTGGTAGAAAAATCGCGGCAGAAAAATCACGGTAGAAAATTTGTGGCAGAAAAAGTGCGACAACAACATGGTTGGGGTCTATTTATGAGAGATATGGCACATCTTGTTTGAGGTATGTTTTGTGAGATAAGGTTTAGCTATGGAGATGGTATTGGATGTTTAGTATTGCTACATATATTAGATTTGTTGAGGGATACAATTGGTATTTTGTTGTTGGGATTTGGCACATGGGTATTGGTCTTTTGGTTGTAATGTGTTGTTGAAGTTGTTGGTTTATCTTGAGGCTACATAACAGTTAGGTTGTGGCACATGGTTTGATGTAAGGGTTTATGGTATTTGGTAATGGATAGTGTGATGTATTGCTAGAGAACTTTTGATGGTCATATTGGTATATGTACTTGGTGTATAGTTGAGGTACATGGTTGAGACAAGTAGGTGATGAGGTGGCACATACATGAGGTGTATACTTGATGATGTTGGGACATCTTTATGAGTCATAGTTTATGTGTATTTGATGCATGATTGGTACATATTTGGTGCATAGTTGATGCACTCATTGATGGTACAGGTTGAGGTATAGGTTGGTGCATGGTTTATGCACTTGTTTATGGTACAGGTTGGTTACAGGTTGTTTGGACAGGTTATTGTGATAGGGTATTTGTACAGGTTTGGGTCATGGTTGATGCATTTTTTTATGGTACAAGTTGAGGTACAGTTTGATGTATGGTACATGTTGGCACAGGTTATTGTTATAGGTTGTTATAGGTTTATTACAGGTTGATTGGTATAGGTTTACAGCAGTATATCTCACAGTGATAGTGTGACAGTGGTTCCATCATTCTACTTCTACATCAAGGCAGTTGCATGGGGAAAGGATAGGTGGTTGTAGCCACCTTTTGGTTGTAGCTGGAGAACATAGGGGGTTGTAGCCTCCTTCTCGTTGTAGCCATAGAATTGGGGAGTTGGAGCTTTTGGAGCTTCCCTCGGGTTGTAGCCTGAGAAACTAGGGGGATGGAGCCTCCTTCCAATTGCAGCTGGAAAACAAAGGAATTTGGTGCTTCCAATGAATGTAATTCTTCAAGACATATAATAAAAAGCATTCTGTGGTTTTCTCCTGCTTTGGGTTTCCACGTAAAAACATTGTTATACTGTGTATGTGTATGATTGCTCATTTGTTCATTATTTATTTACTCTGCAATTATTGGATGATAATGCTACACTGATATAACACTTTCATTATATGGTTGAAAAGGTTTAAATTGCTCTATTATTGATTCACCCCCCCCTCTCAATAATCCAACAATCGGTATCAGAGCAGGCTCCTTCAGAAATCAGTTTAACTACTGAAAGGTAGATCATGGAGAGAAACAACATGTATAAAAATGGAATACCACAATTTGATGGACAAAAGTATGCATTTTAGACCAAAAGGATGAAAACATATATACAGGCACAGTGATTTGAAAATTTTCAATCAGTTGTAGATGGATACAAAGAACCAATAGTTTCATCGACAAATGAAAGAGAAATGAAACTCGAGCAAAATAATTCCAAAGCCACAAATGCACTTCTGAATGGTCTTTGTGAATTAGTATACACCAAATTTATACATTGCAAATCTGCTAAAGATATTTGGGACAAGCTCCAAAATATTTATGAAGGAGATTCAAAAGTCAAAGCAGTAAATATTCAAACTTATAGAGGTTAGTTCGAACAACTAAAGATGAAGGAAGTTGAGAATATTGCAACTTACTTCTTACGAGTCGATGAAACAGTAAATGCAATCATAGGATTGGGAGAATAAATTAAAGAATCTGTAATTGTTCAAAAGGTACTAAGATCTCTTCCTATGAGATTTGATCCTAAGATATCAACACTAGAAGAAAGAGAATATCTAGACTCAATAAGAATGGACAAACTACATGGAATCTTCACAGCGTATGAAATGAGAAGTGAACATAAAAATCCATATATAAAAGAAGCAATTTTCAAAGAATCCAAAAGGCCAAAGAAAAAGGGAAAGCAAAAAGAAAAAGAACATAGCAGCAGTAGTGACATGTCGAAAGATGATGAAGAAATGGCCAACTTTGTCAAAAGATTGAATAAGGGAACCAACGACAGATATAAAGGTAAGTTTCCATTGATTTTTTTTAATTGTGATGGTATTGGTCATTTTGCTAACAAATGTCCTCATAAGAAAAATAATAGGAATGATGAAGATTACTCAAATACAAAGAAAACATACAAAGGCAAGAGAACCACAAAGAAAGATTTCAAGAAAAGCTTATGCACCAAAGAAGACGTCTCCTCATCAGATGAAGATGAAGTCAGTGACAGTGAGATAGAAAGAGTTATATTCATGGCAATAGAATACTCTGACAAAGAAGACATAGAAGAAGAATATGAAGAGACCGAAGAAGAATATGAAGAGACAGAAGTTGACTACCAAGAATAATTGTTGTGTGCCATAGAAGTTATAATAAGAGAGAAGAAGAAAAACAAGAAGCTATAAGCGGAACTAGACAAGAAATAAGACACTCAAGAACTAGAACAAATGATCACAAATTTGAAGGTTCAAATATAATAAGATAAAAGAATTGAATAAGCACTCAAAGAACAAATAGAAGAAAGAGATAGGATCATTGGAAATTTGGAAGCAGATATTGTCACATTAATAAAGGATCTTCAAAAGAAAAATATGCAGAACAACTCAAAAATTTTGGATGACATTATCAGCAGTCAAAAACCTCATCATGACAAGTTTGGACTTGAATACAATTAGATAGAAAAGGGATTAATCTCCAAAACAACAGAACAAGAAACATATCCAAAAAGATATTCATAAATAATCAAAGGGGATAAGAAGACCTACAAGGAATATTACAGGGACACTCCTCCACCGAGAAGATTCAGATTTCAAAATCAACAACCAACAGATAGGCCTCAGGAAGAAGAAGGATTCAAAAGAGCAACTCCTTTCAAAAGATCTTCAACTCCCAAGTATCAAACTATCTTTTTTGGTTTATGTTATGCATGTAATAATTTTGGACATAAATCTATGAATTGCAGAGCTAACAGCAGGAACATAAACAACTTTGAAAGTCATACACAAAAGGGTTGTCCAAGAAGGCCTAGTGAAACGCAGAGAAGAAGTTACAACAGGTTTGAATCATTAAGCACTGAGGTGGAATGCTACAATTGTAACAACTTTGGACACATGGAAAAAGATTGCAGAATGACAGTTCCTCCTAGAGAACCACAACAGAACAACAACAGTCACATACAAGAACCTCATAAGAGAACATGGATAAGAAAGAAGAATCAGTATAGGAATGAAGAATGCACACTCCCTCTACAATCTAAGAAGAAAAAATGTGGTTGGCATGTTGAAAATGGTTGTTCAAAACACATGACATGTGATAAAGACATGTTTCTTACCTTAAGAAATGAAAGAGATGGATCAGTCTCCTTCGGAAATGATGATTCAGCTAAAATCATTGGAAAAGGCATGGTCAAAATTGGAAACAAGAATTCCAAGGCAAAAAATGTTCTACTAGTAAAATATATGAAACATAATCTTCTAAGTGTGAGTCAAATGTGTGACCAAGGTCACAAAGTTACTTTTGATTCACAAAAGTGCGAGATAAGAAAAGAAGTTTCAGGAAAATTGATTGCAACAGCGGCAAGAACTTCAAGCAACATATATGTACTAAGTGAAATTGGAAATGAAAAGTGTTGTCTAGGAAAGGAAAATGAAATTTGGTTGTGGCACAGAAGAATGGGTCACATACACTTTGATAACCTTATCAAAGTTAGCAAAAAGGAAGCAATGAGAGAAATGCCTCAGATTACAAAACCAACCAACACTTTATGCAAGCATTGTCAAAAAGGAAAGCAAACAAAGGCCAGGTTTAAATCAAAAGAATACTCAATGACAAGACCACTGGAAATTGTGCATACTAATCTAGTTGGACCAACTACAACAAAGGGTTTAAAAGGTGAGAAATACTTTATGTTATTAATTGATGATTATACAAGAATGACTGCAATTTGCTTTCTCAAGAATAATTCAGAAGCTTTTGAAAACTTCAAGGTCTACAAGGAAATGGTTGAAAATGAAATGGATTCAAAAATAAAGTGTTTGAGATCTGATAATGAAGGAGAGTTCACTTCAAAGGATTTTATGGACTACTGCAGAAGGCATGGAATAAAAAGTCAATTCTTCATTGTTAAGACACCTCAACAGAATGGAGTTGTTGAAAGAAAGAACATGAAAGTATAGGAAATGGCTTGAACAATGTTAATGGATTCCAAATTGATAGATATTTTTTGGACACATGCAGTTCGTACAGCGGTTCACATTAAAAACAGAGTAATGCTCGAAAACACCACTGACAAAACTCCCTACGAGCTATGGAAAGGAAGACCAGCAAATGTGAAGCACTTCAGAGTATTTGGAAGCANAGAATGGGAAAGTTTGACTCTTGTGTGGAAAAAGGAATACTTGTTGGTTACTCAAGTACAAGGAAAGCATACAAGTGTTACAATTTGAGGTTGAACAAATTTGTGGAAAGCATCAATGTAAAAATTGATGAAACGGGTGGACGAGAATTAAAGGAAGAAGAAAATGAATCAATGGAACAATTTTACGAAGAAGAAGAAGAATATGAAGAAGAAGTAGAAGGGGAAGATGAAGAGGATCGGATAGAAGTAGAAGAGAAAGTTCAGCAAGTGCCTCCAAAGACACCTAGCAAACAAGTACAAAAGAATCATCCTTCAAATCAGATTATTGGAAACAAAGATGCAGGAATTGAGACTAGAAAAAGAATATGTTCACTAGAACAAACACACCTAGCACTCTCATCTATGATTGAACCAAACAGTTTTGAAGAGGCCATCAAGGATGAATTTTGGAATAAGGCCATGGATGAATAATTGGATCAAATAGATAAGAATGACACTTGGGGAATTGGTTCCAAGACCAAATAATAACAATGTGATTGGCACAAAGTGGGTATTCAGAAGTAAATTAAATGAAGATGGATAGGTTACAAGGAACAATGTTAGATTGGTATGTAAAGGATATGCACAGGTTGAAGGAATCGACTTTGAGGAGACATTTTCTCCAATTTCCATAATGGAAGCAATCAGATTGCTTCTATATTATGCATGCTCCAATAATATTAAAGTGTATCAGATGGATGTGAAATCATCTTTTATGAACGGGGAACTTGAAGAAGAGGTCTACATTGAACAACCAGAAGGATTTCAGTTGTCGAAGAACGTAGATTATGTGTGTAAATTGAAGAAGGCCTTGTATGGTCTAAAACAAGCTCCTAGAGAATGGTACTCTAGACTAGATAAATATCTACAGTAGGGAGGGTTCAGAAAAGGAAGTGCATACAACAACCTCTACATCAAGGTAACTCAATATAGTATTTTATTAATTGAAGTTTATGTTGATGATCTTATTTTTGGAAGTGTTGATGACAGGTTAAGCCTGAAATTTGCAAAGGATATGCAAAATGAATTTGAAATGTCATTACTTGGACAACTATCCTTCTTTTTGGGTCTTCAGATATGATGCAAATGTGCCACCCAGGCATGCCTGCTCCCACCAGTACCTTCTCTTTCTTTGGCCCGAAGAGCTAAATTGCTCTTCCACTCCCTTATCGGAAGTTCTCAACACCCACAGAATGCTTTTTGTGATTCCCCGATGTCCTATCGAAAAATCGGGCCTCGTGTGATCGCGAGTCCTGCACTCACGAGGTCGGGTCTTACCAATCCCTGAACCCTGATGAATGTTCCACCCACGTGTTCCTTGTTCTTATTGGGAATGTCCCCGTCGGGAAATCGACACTTGCAAGGTTGTGAATCACTCACCTCATGGATCTCCGATTCCCGATCTCCGATGGCACCTCTGCACCCCTTAGCTCCTCCGGATAACTCCTTTTCACATGTTACCTACTGGTCCACAAGACCACGGTCCTTTCCACTATCGGAGTTTCAGAATTTGCAAATTTGCAATGCATGGAACTCGCACCCTTGGGTTCTCTGATTCTCCGATTTTCGATGCCACCTGGTGTTGACCCACCGCAAGGCTCGACCTTCCAACTTTTGTCCTCCACTATGATCCTTAACACTGTCGGGAAATCGCATATCGGGATATCACGATTCCCGTTGTCAATGTGCACGGGACTTTCAAATACCCAGACTCCGACTCTCCGAAATCTCTCGCCACGTGTCCCTGCAGTTGGATGGCTCGGATCTTATCGGTAAATCATGGATCGCGATTCCTCCATTCAAGAGTTCTATACCTCTGGAAACTCCGACGCTCCAAACGCCGACTCATCAGGATCTCCTGCCACGCATCCTCGCCGATGGACGGTTCAAAACTCCCATCGAGAAATCACGGATCGCGATTCCAATATGCGGAAGTTCTATGTCCTCGGAAACCCCAATTCTTCGATGAGCTGAAACCTGACTCTTCACCGG